>JASDQU010500918.1:0-53551 GCA_032191745.1 Picea mariana | reverse complement strand
CATTATTGGATAATTATTCTACATTGATATAACATTTGAAGAAAAAGGATTAAAATTACGTTATTACTGATTCACCCCCCCTCTCAGTAATCCAACACCAACCATGTTGTCATAACGAATGAAAACATGACTTGAATCATCAACTGCAGAAGACTGTGTACGGATCATTATAATAGTAGGAAACCTATAAGTGTAACACATCCATCATAGAGCCACTAGTCTACAAGGGGGTCCCACCTACTAGTTAATTATTATTATTATAAATAAATAATAGAGTTTGGCAATCATTTGCGAGAAATATTCATCGTTGCAATTTTAAGCGTCGACAATCTGTAGATTAGCTTCTTCCTTCATTGTATAAACATTTGCGGCTCCATTGTTAACAATAGGTGCATGGAATCCCTGATTTCCCCCAGGCGCATTCATGGATAAGGAAGCTTGAGCCAAATTTTTCCCTTGTGGAAAAGGGTTGGTTAACATGGTAGGTTGTTGTTGTTCCAATAGCTTTTTGGATTCCTTAAGCCAAGGGCACTGCTGAGTCAAGTGGTCCTCTGTGAAAAGCTTACACAGAAACTTTACCTTCCTCTTTTCATTTTTTCCCTTGCCATCATTATTCCCAGCCTTCTTATCCCCTCACACTTCTTGTTTTTATATTTATTATTTCCTTCGGTTTGTTGGTTACCCTTGGGATTTGTCAATTGCACACTGTGTACATCCAATGTTTGGGTTACGAGGGCATCCGAACTAGGAGTTTGGTTGGCCACAATCTATTGAATCAATGACTACTATAATTGCTTAGTCAAAATATATGTGGACTTGCTTTGTGCTAATCCTACTATGCCATCGGCATGAGGCCCAAAATTATGTTTGGTATTGTTGAAAGTCGACCATGGTGCATCAAGCAAGATCTCATATAGCATACCAGATTGAGAGTAAATTAACTCTAGTTGTTGGGCTCTGATGATAGCCTCTTCTTTGGAAAAAACCCTAGATGTCGTGATGTCTTTGGATACACAAGGAATCAAGGACTTTAGGAACCACTCGAGAAAAAATGTGGGAGGGACCTTAACTTTGATCAAACTCTCTCATCATCGCCATTCTCGAATGTGGTCTAAGATATGGTCGTATTTTTTTTGCTCGAATTTGCTCAGCAACTCGGTGTCGAAATCTTAACTTACCTATAACTGGAAATGGTTTAAGAAGACCATAGCCAGGTCGTCAATGTAAGCATACTTCGAGTTGTCGAGCTCGATATACCATTTCGCAACACCTGCTATAAGAGTGCATTGAAACAAACACAACTGAATGGAATCATCCTTTAACGAGTTGTATGAGCACTATAAATGAAATGTCGTAACATGATCACCTGGATCCTTGCCAGGATTTCCTTCGAACTTAGGGATGTCCGAGGGAAAATTAGTCGGCATGGCGGCCAATGCAGATCATGACATATCGGATCATTCAATAGTCTCGACAAGTCTGGCAAATGCATAGTTTCCAGGAAAGGTAGTCTAGGTTGTGGTGGATTCAAATGAAAAGAGGGGCCTGGATTTTAGATGGCACGAGGTTACTAGGAAAAGTTTGGTTGTTGGCCAGGGTTTTGGTAGAAACCATGGTGGTCCTATCCAGTAAACAAATTTTTTGTTTGATTCTGCATCACTCGCTGATTCTCGTATTTGGATGACATCCCTTGTGTATGGATTTCTCCCTGCACAGTATTCCAAGGACCTTGGTTGGGGATGACCCCATTCGAACCTCCTAGTATAGGCATTGATCCCTGCCCAGGGTGCCACTAAGTGTGGGAGCGGTTTCCCCTAATAGGGATCCCTTGAGAAGGAAACGAGCCCTTCCAAGTATTTCCAAGACTTTGTGAGGAGTAAACTCTTGTCATCGCTCCCTACAAAGGAATGAAACCTTCCATAGGGTTTGGTTGAACAAAAACGGGGTTATCCCCTGCTAAGAAAGAAAATGATGAGAAAGAGTTATTTCCAAATGCATCGAACAAAGAAAAAGGGATAGATCTTACCAGAGTCATGTAGGACTGAGGTCCATGACTCCCCCCACTGAAAAAAACTAGAGTTGGTATTAGGCTCGATCGGTTGTTGGAAATCTCCTCGGAGCCAAGGGAGCGGAGGAGGGATATGAACCCCACCGTAAGGGATAGCGTTGAATGGGGTAGTGGTGCCCACAATAGATCCTTGTAAGGGAGAATTAGAGCTCCCTTCCCCTAGATCAATAGTATGTAGAGTAGAGTAGGTTAGAACCAAACTAGAATCAAAATCAGGCATCCCATATGAAAATGGAGCGCCAAACATGTTTTGGATAGAGGGAACTGTGGTCAGAGTCTTAGAATGGATTCTGCCACTACCTGAAGGAGTGGGTGTCTAGACAGTTGTGGTCCTAATAGGTGGAGGTGGGGGAGGAGGCGTGGCACCTCCTCCCATGACAGTGGAGATGGGAGTATGAGGACTCCCAATAGAATTAGTACTACTTGCTTCCATCGTCACTCATCTAACAAACTAACATTCAGGTGAAGTCACCTCTCGTGGGACTATCTGAATAATAAGAGACATTGATAAGTCAATAATCGAAGGGTTTGTGAACCTGAAGCCTTCAAATTCAAGGTAAAAAATGGTAAACTCCTCCAATGCAGTAAAGTCTTCTCTAGAAATTGGCTCGAGTATAGTTTCATGTGGCACGGTCGCTTGAAATAAACCCTCTTGATCTAGCTTGCACCTCAGTGGTGGCGGAGGTGGCTCCAAAGTAACCGGCGGCAGGCCCTAAAGACTACGTGAATGGCAGAGTTGTTGATATTTCACCTTGTGAAATGATCAGCCAACACCCTAAGGTTGAGCTATCATGAAACACGGAGAACACACTAAAAATTTCCTAACAACAAATCAAGAAAACAACTATTCTTCCTGCTAGTCAGTTGTTTTCTTGATTNGGAGAACACACTAAAAATTTCCTAACAACAAATCAAGAAAACAACTGACTAGCAGGAAGAATAGTTACGCTAATCTACACTAGAGAAAATTATCAGTGGAAGTGTAACTCAAACACGGAAACACCCTCTGGGGATACTCTGCAAAGTGTGATCCGACATCTTCCCTAGGTACCATGGTATACCCCCGCATTCACCCACGTAAGTCCCTAAAAACAAGAAACTAGGTTTCCAGCTCGCAGTTAGTCACCAGGCAAGTACAGTCGATAATTGGGTTGATCGTAATGAGCAGGATAACAAAGTTTGAATCCTTTCAAGGGTACCAAAGGTAAATGGTCTGGAAGAAAACTAAGGATCTCAAACTGATTCAAGGTCCAAGAGGCTCCATAGCCAAATGCGATCAACATAATTCCCAAGAACAACCCTCAATATACAATCCTCACTACGCTCGATCCAACTTTGGAGAGGTTATCTCCTCTACCTTTCCTCATGCAACCTAGTGTTTAGCCCATGTGTTAGAGGGGGGTCCCAGCTGACTCTTACGAAACTGGACTCTGACACTCCCTATCATAGACTCTTATTTTTGTTTAAGTTGCCTTGAAGAGTTTCCTCTCCACGCCTATTTCCAGACCCTAGAGCCTAGAATACTTGGTGAACCCTACAAACAAAAGTCTAGTTGATTTTAAGTGTTAATCGTTGATTTTAATTGGCTTGATTTACTCAAAATGGTATGGACGTGCAACTTATGGTGTTTACAAGAGACGAAAGAGAAGAAATAAAACTTTAGAGCATTTGTGCAAAAGAAAACTACATTCCACTATTGAAAAATGGATTTTAAATCTTTGTAAATGCAAACTTTTCAAAGTAAAGTAGTCCAAGATCCTAAAAATGCAAGAAGTTTCCTAGAATGCGCTTTTCATTTTACAATGTAGATGCAAACTACTAAAATTTCAAGGAAATATTATAGAAGGAACTTTGGAAATGGAATTCTTTTCTTTTGCAATAAAAAACATATGCTACAACTACCAAACTAAATGCAACAATTTTTTGATTTTTTGAAATGCTTAGAAAAGAAAAAAACACAAGTAAATGATACATTTCATTTTTTAAAGCACTAGCAAGGTAAAGAGAAAATAAACCCAATACTAACACATACCCTAAACCATTGCTTGAACGCAAGGATTCACTGGAATCCACAGGAGGATATAACGCTTAAAAGTTCACCCTAAACCTTCAAAGCAAACAAAAGAAAATAAAGAAATAGCAGGGGTTCTTTACAAAGTGAAAGATAAATTGAATCTTTAACCCAAGAAAACACAAGTAACGGAGACCCTGAAGAGTTCAAGAAGGCCTAAGAAGCACAAATCTTCTTTCCAGGGAAGAAAAAGTCTGTTTTTTTTAAACCTTCCAAAACATAGAGACTTGTGTTGAGCACAAGCAACCTGTGTATGTACGCGGGTTGTATACTATGCAAACCGCATATGTATGCAGGCTATACAAAGGACATGGCGCATACACCTCTGCAAAATTTCAAGAAGAAAAAAGGTTTGGATAACCAACTGGGCGGGGAAGACTGGTAGACACCTAGAAAGTGACCAGAGACCCTAACTGACTCAGTAACTTGGAAAACTCAAAAAGAAACTGAAAAAACCAAATCAAACCAAAATCTCCCACTAAGACCCTAGAGAGACTCCCTAGTAGAGTCACCAATTCTACTACAGGCAAAGCACTAACTCCCTTAAAAGATTATTCTACCCTTAAGCTACCCCAAAACCATCTAAACAAAGTGATAAAAGAGAGGAAAGAGGGTTAATGAGTGCACCTTTATTCCTTGCAGTTGGTGTAGACCTCTTCATCTTGTTTCCACCTCCTAGATCATGGATCTCCTCTCAAAGATGACCTACAAAATATTAGGAATACAATGAAAGAACATATGCAATCTCTATTGATCACTTTCAAAGTTTAGACATAGATATAAATGCATAAATCAACAAAATCATACAAACATAAGATTTTGGGACAAGGACGAACTCTTTTATTCAATTTCAAGACAAAAAGGATTACAACCTTTGTTAGCAACCGCTCCACAAACCAGGTCTGGGATCCTCTATCATGGCTCCAAGTGCATCAATCCCACATTAGTTTCATGCAACCAACTTATCACCAAGGGAAGGAGGAAGGGTTGCATAAGGAGAAAGTTTGGAGGGGAAGGTTGAGGCTAAAACTTAAAATGAGATGCAAATCTTGGGCTAAGAAAGGGAAAGGATTTTGGCAGAGTTTTCTTATTCTTTTGCTTATGTTCATAAATGACACCCCAAGACCTCTTTTTATATGAGAAAAATATGGTTATTCGGTTTGGGGACAGGATACAAGGGGTAAAATGGTTAGGAAACCCTCCATAGCACATAAACTCCGTTGAATTCTGCGAAATTTTATATTTTTTGCAACTATTGGAGGTAAACGTGGGCTATATAGCATGCAACATGCATGTGTATGGATCAACATTAAAATTTTGAAGAGATGGGTTCGGGGGAGCTAGGTTTTGACAGTCACAGTGAGCAAGGGTTTGACAGTCACGACCACAGTAGAGAGCAGCATGAGCAGTAAGGGGGGGGGCAAGGGGACCCCCTCATACAAATAGGTAGTAGTGGACAGAGGAAAAGGGCCAAGCAGTGGAGTTTTCAAGGCACCAGCGACAGGAACCTAGGGATCAGACCTAGGGAAGCATCAAGAGAGAAGTCATGACAAAAATGAGACCATGGAGGAAGTCGCTAAGGAAGCTCAGAAAGAGGCTCAAAAGACCACGAAGGCTAATGGGATGGAGCGGCGCAACCCCTGCAAGCCCAAAACAGTAATGATACCCAAGGTGGTACTGGAGGACCCACAAACGCAACTCTACAGGGACCAGATGAAGACGCATGCGCTCATATGCAAATTTATGGGGTTATGGCCCACAGAAAGAACTCTGCGCAACTAGATTAAATATCACTGGAATCCTAATGGAGAAGTGGAGATCCACCTCGGCTCGAAGAGTTTCTTCATGGCAGTCTTTATCAACCTAGAGGACAAGGACAGAGTCTTCGAGGGAGGTCCATACTTCTGCGCCTCAGCGGGACTCTACATGCAACCATGGAAAGAAAACTTCTCCCCGGAGAAAGAAACTTTCAAAAAGGTACCAGTCTGACTGAGATTTTATTCCCTACCCCTAGACTATTGGTTTTCCTCTACCTTTGAAGCTATAGGAAACAAACTGGGGAAATATGTGAAGAGCTCAGAAGCTACCCTAAAAGGAAGATACACATCATATGCAAGAATTTGCATAGAGATGGACATTTCTAGAGCACTGTCAGAAGCCATAAGTCTGGAATTCAGGGATGAGGAATGGATCCAAAACATAGATTAAAAACAGATCCCCTTTAGATGTAGAAGATGCCATGAACATGGAAATTTGATCAGAGAGTGCCCTCTAAACAAAACACAGGAAGTGGAAAATCCCAAAACTCAGCAAGACAAGGAAGGGTTTATAACTTCAAACCCCAAGAACATAGCTAATAAAAAGAAAAATAAAACCTCGGTAGGAAATACCCAGGAGACCCAGAATACAATGGAAGGAAGGGACCAAACAAACAAAGGGATAGTAAAAGACAAGGACTCAGCAAAAGCTCCAGAAGTCAAAGATCAAGCAACAAAAGAGCCCACCCAACAGCCAAACAATACAACAGCTCAAGGGAGTTGCGCAACCTTGATGGATGGAGAAACAAAAGATTATAACACCACCATGCAAGACGTAGAGGGAGATGTGGAAATGACCCCAAGCGAAGTAGGTACAGAAGACCCCGATCTCAGAGACCTGGTGGAAAGGAAAGGAATAGACCTTCCGCACATATTAGAACAATGGAAAAGGAAGGGAGTTGACAACGTACCAACAAAGCAACTCGACCGCATCCAATACCTGTTTCTCCTATGAGAGGAAACCAAAGCCAGAGGAAAATAATGCACACATGGGGAGATAGGACACCTAGGAATGAAATCTGATGAGGGACAATTGCAGCTATCACCCAAACAGACGAGGAGGTAAAAAGGCAGGAAATCAAACAGCGTAGCACTGCAGGAGCTGGGAGCACTACTGATAAACTTGGGTAAGATCAAGAAAATATTTCCCCACTCTCCCCCACATGTTTAAATTAAGGTTATAACTTGGAATATAAGAGGCCTAAACAGCCCAAGAAAACAAAGAATCCTTACGAATAAACTAAGCAGGAGCAACCGGATCTCTATTTTATTCAAGAGATGAAATGTACTACAGACAGAATGGAATCAATCAGTAAACAACACTGGCACAAGTACAAGATGGTAGCCATCGAATACCACCAAAGTTCAGGCAGCATACTCACGTTGTGGAACCCACAAATCCTAAATTTAATAGCAGCTGAAGCAACCAGGCACACCCTAATGGCGCGCATGTAAATCATAGGAAACACTGAGGAGATTCTCTGCACAAATGTGTATGGACCCCATGGGCCAGAGGAAAATAAAGGAATGATCCAAGACCTAGAAGATATAAAAGGTTGAGCCACCAACCTCCACTGGATCCTTGTAGGGGACTTCAACATTATCACCTCCCTTGCGGAAAAGAAGGGTGGTATTAGAAGACTGGATCGGGATGTGGAGGAATTTTCAAATTTTATAGACAGAGCGGAGATGGTAGATCTCCAAACTAAGAATGGCCAGTTCACCTAGAACAATAAATGAAGGAACCAGTTTCAGGTAGCTACAAGACTCGACCGATTACTTATATCAGAGTCAATCATTATGCAGGGGATAAATTTAGATTGCAACATCCTACCCTGGGGTGGATATTATCACTGGCTAGTGAAACTGGAATCAAGCTTCCAAACAACACCTAAGAACAGACCCTTCAGATTCAAGAAATTATGGATTGATCACCTAACTTTCAAGGAAAAAATCAAACAGTGGTAGCGGGAGGAGCAATTGGAGCAAGGGACTAGGATGTTCAAACTACACAAGAAACTTAAATACGTAAACAATAAACTCAAGGAATGGAACAAGAATATCTTAGGGAATATAAACACAAAGAAAAACAACATCGAAGAAAAAATGAAAAAACTCCAAGAAATTTGCATGCGGGAAGGCTATACGGAGGACCGGAAAAAGGAAGAGCTCCAAATGACCCAAGAGTGGGAGGCACGATGCCAGCAGGAGGAAACACTCTGGCATCAGAATTCACGTATCTGGTGGCTAAAGGAAGGAGAGAGGAACAACAGGTTCTTCCATAGAACAACCATGGCCAGAAGAGCCCATAAAAAAATTCTGAAGATCGAGGACCAAGATGGAATCGAGCGTGAGTCACATTAGGAGATTGAAAGCGCTATGGTTATACACTTCCACGGGATAGCCCAAGAACCACATCAAGATAGATTGGAGGCCATTCAGAGGATAACCCAGCATATACCATGCTTGGTTACCAAGAAACAAAACATCTTCCTGAACAAACCTATCACCACAGAAGAGGTGGACCAAGATCTCCAGGAAATGCCCAGTGGGAAAGCACCAGGTCCAGATGGCTTCACTGTGGAATTCTTCAATCCTACTGGGAAATCGTCAAACATGGCATCTATAAGGTAGTAGAGGACTCTAGAAGGTTTGCCTCCATCCTTAAAGAACTAAACGCAACCATGATCACCCTAATCCACAAAGAAAATGAATCCAAAACCCCGGACTGGTACAGACCCATAGCACTTTGTAATGTGATATACAAGATCATCTCTAAAGTCATAGAAAATAGATTCAAACCCCTCCTACCCTCACCGATCTTGCAAGAACAGGAAGGCTTCATGGAAGGTAGACAAATAATGGACAACATCATCCAGGCCCATGATATCATTCACACCTTAAAACTCCAGAAAAAGGGGGGAATGTTAATACAACTGGACCTAGAAAAAGCTTATGACAAAATTAGTTGGAATTATATGATCAAGACCTTGGAAGCCTTTGGTTTTACGCAGCACTAGATCAGTTGGATTGTCAATTTAGTATCCACAACAAGCTACTCGCTACTAATCAATGGAACCCTGGCCAAACCTTTCTGGCCCACGAGAGGGATCAGACAAGGAGATCCATTGTCTCCTTTCTTGTTCATTCTGATGATGGAAGGCCTCAGTCGGAGCATAAAGAACGCAACAACAACTAGGGAAATAACAGGGCTCAAACCTTTCGAAAACTATCCTACTTCAACTCACCAATAGTTTGTGGATGATACACTACTCCACGGCATACCCACGGTCAAGGAAGCCAAAGCCTACAAAAGAATCCTAGAAGATTTTGGGGAAGCCTCGGGCGCTGAGATCAACCACTCCAAGTCGATGATCTTTTTCTTTAATACCAATCCAGCTATCCAAAGGAATTTGACCAACATTCTAGGATTTGAACAGAAAACACTTCCAACCAAGTATTTGGGGGTTCCTTTGATAGAGAAACTTTATAAGTTCTCAACTTGGGAAGGAGTAATAAACAGGTTACAGGAGCGGGTAAAAAAATGGACCTATAGATCCCTTAACCTATACGGCAGACTAATCCTAACCAAGACTGTTTTACAAGCCATCCCAACCTTTATGATTTCAGTCTTTCCCACTCCACAGGGGATCCTACAGAAAATCAGAACCATCCAGAGGGACTTCCTATAGCAAGGTGCGGAAACAAAGAAAAAATGGGCACTAGTGGCCTGGGAGAAAGTCTGCAGGCCAAAAAGAAAAGGAAGCTTGGGGCTACAAGATCCACAAACGACCAACAATGCATATGGGGCGAAACTCTGGTGGTCGTGGGTCAAAGAAACTGCAACACCCTGGGTAAACTTATGGAAGGCAAAGTACGCACCAGATACCCTTGACTAGGACAGAATCTGCTTTGGAGGAACCAGGGAAGGATCATCCATTTGGAACCTAGCATGGCGCAACAAAGCATGGATTCATACACACAGCTTTTGGGAAATCAGGAATGGAAAAACAACCAGATTATGGGAGGACGCTTGGTAGCAGGAAGCAAAGATGGAAAACTAGGACAAAGGGATATTCGAATAGGACCTCATCACACAAGGAAAAATCAATGTCTATCAATACTGGTAGCAGGGAACGGACCGCAAAAAATGGAGAATATGGGACAATATTAACCCTTAGAACAATGAGATACCTGCAACAACAATAAAAGAGGTGGAGGAGGAATTGGGCAGAAGAAAAATAATAGTCACGGAAGGAGAGGATCAGTTGAGGAGGGGAAAAAAGGTCGGAGGGGAATTCAACCTAAAATAAGTCTGGCACTATATGACAGACCCAGACCAAGATGACCTGGCGCAACACTGGGATAAGCTCTAGAACAACCCCCAATGGCCAAAGATTAAGATCTTCTAGTGGCTAATATTACAAAACCGCATCCTAACTTGGGATAATCTAAGGAAGAGAGGTTTCATCGGTCTGTCAAGGTGTCATCTTTGTCAAACTCAGGAAGAAAAAACCAACCATCTCCTTGACGACTATGCCTACACTGCGGAACTATGGGACTGGGTAGCAAGTTTCTTCCGCCAGTCCGACAGGATCCGTGGTAACATTGCCGCAACAATCAAGCTCTGGAGAGAAAACTATAGCGACCAAGAAAAGGTGAACCTCTACTGGAACCTCTGTTGGACCCTCACCCCAGGAATGATCATATGGTCGATATGGAAGGAAAGGAACCGACACATTTTCAGAAACCAAAGCTAGCTAGAAGGGAAGATCAAGGAAACAATAGCCTCCATGATACGTGAGACAGTGATGAGCTGCAACTTCCAAGAGGGTAGAGCGCAACCCACGGATCAGGACTCCCGAGTCCTAGAGGCTTTCCAACTAACAGGTGGGCACAAACCCAATCCAAACATACATTATCCACAACTCCCGGTAGGTGAGCGCTACTGGAAACCACCACCTTCAGGCTCCCTCAAGTTGAATTTCGACGGGGCATCGAAAGGCAAACCAGAAAGAACAGGTTTGGGGGGAGTAATCAAGGATAGTAAAGGGAACATCATATGACTGTACGCAGGAAGCCTGGGAAACTCAACCAATAACGCCGCAGAATTCAAAGCCCTAGAGACAGGCCTCGAGATTCTAAGTCGATAGGGGATGACGAACGCCATAGTGGAAGAAGACTTTGCGCTAGTCATCAACACAGTGAGAAAACTCCAAAATGGTACCAGAATAGGTAAAATCCATAGGCACTGGCGATTGGCCTACCTACTGAAAAAAATCCAGGATCACTTGGGGACAAGGATCACTGTGGAGTTGCACTGGGTGAGGAGGTCAACAAATGGACTGGCGGACATAATATCAAATGAGGGGGTCGAGAATGAAGGTCAAGAACTGGACACAATCTGGTGCAACATCCCGCAAGGTCAATTTTGAACAGATTTCACCCAATTTGCAGAAAAATACTGGGACAACAGGATTATTATGGAATATCATGGCAAGAATGGAGGCACAGCAGACACTGAAGGACATGTAGGTCCCAGACAGGAGCCGATGGCCAACCAATCAATAAGGTTATAAATGCAAATGCAATTCACACATCAGGCGAAGGTACGGTACCACGGTCTCGTCAATAGAAAGAGGTACAGAAGTTTCTCATTAGAAAGCATAAGAGATAACTCACAGGTGGCAAAGGACGAAGGACGACAGGTCACACCAGGGCCAAGTAGGAGCACACCTCACCTAAGTACTGAGATGGGATGGGCAAAGGGATGGCGTACAATGAGCAGGGAAAAGCATTGGCGCAGGGATAATGACAAGGTCATCAAGCACACACACTCTGAAACAAAGGATACTGGCGGGCACTACCACCTTGAAGAGCATGCCATGATTGCAAGGACAGGACCACAACCAGGTTGGCTCCATAAAGGCAAGGAAACCAAAACTTAACATAGAACGAGGCATTGCAATTAGAGTGGCCACCTTACTTACCTGAAGGAGGTGAAGAGGAACAGGGAGAGAACCCAACGTAAGAACCACCACCTGCAAGTGAATATGGTATGCATGAAGAACACGAGCAGAAAGAGAGGCCCCCAAGAGAAGGAACCTCCACAGAGCGCCTAGCGGATGACAAGAATCGAACAAGTGGCCAGGGAAGAAAAGAAAACCTTCCTCATGAAGACAGACATCAAGGGGAAGAAGATCATTAAAATATGGGAGGGTGGAATCAACAACGCCCGCAGGTGAAAACCTTGGTCAACACTAACCCAGGAAGCAGGGGGGATATGGGATTCTGGAGCCACACAACCGAGGTTAACCCTCTACCATAGGACAGTGGAGGAAGCTTGGAGAACTAAAATGTTGATAGGAAAGATGTGTGCGAGCCAGGGGGAGACCAACAAGATGGAAACAAAAGAGCAGAAGAAAGAGCACACAGGAATTCTTAACCACCTTAGTAACCTTGAGGTGGGGGTAAAAAGGATGGTGGAGGACCAGAAAAGACAACAAGAGAAACAGGAAAGGATGGCACGGCAATTTCATCTCTATCTACACTACGTCCACCATATAGATATCACTCCAGCCGAAAGAAATGGAACCCCATCATGCATAAGAAATCTATGTCTGGTGGAACAGAGGGAGGAAGACACAGAACAGCAAGAAGGGGATGAAGAGCACCCCATCAACCTAGACTAGCGCAAGACCCACCCAAATCATGTCTCTCAGAGTAGGAGCTAATCCCACTATGTTTAGACTTTTTGATTTCTTTTGATGAAGTTTTTAGACTGGATTATGGTAGCCTGGGTTGGTTTCCCATGGTGGCGACCCAGGGACTTTTTGTTCATTCTCAGATACTGCATTTCAGGGACCCCAGATCTGGTTTCCATTCAGGAAGATCCTGGGAGCCCATGCATCAGTTTTGTACTATAACCTTATAACGTAATATAGATTCACACACTCATTTACAAAAAAAAAAAAATGCGTGTTTATGCGGGCTAACTAGCATGTAGCATGCATGTGTACACGGGCTATTAGTTTAGTAGGACGCGTACACTCTCCAAAAAATGTTTTTTTAAGAGGAAGCCTCAGAAGTATTTTGGCAAAGTATGCAAAAGGAAGGGTCAATTTCTTGTATGCACAGATAAGGCATTTTGGACTCTAACAATTATTGGTATAGGAAATTATTAGTTTTCTAACCTGGTGTAAGTGGATTAAGGACTGAGAGTGTATTCCCCATTCATGGGTATGAAATCTCATGTTTTTCCTAATAAATTCACTTTTTGTAATTATTTTCCTAGGAACCTAAGACAAGGAAGTACTCAGGGGTGAAGTTTGAAAGTAATGATGATATTTATTGAATTATACCAACTACTTGAAATTGCATTAGCTAACTAATTATTGTGTGATAATTGTGTTTATGTTCTTGATTTCCTTGAATTCCATTTAATACATATTAGTCAGATAGATTAGGAATAGGTTTATTAGTTGCAAGTATTGATTTATTCCCTTCATTACTTTAATGTAGAGATCGTAATTTCTTGTTTGCTAGTTGCTTTGCTTAGAGGTAGAATTATTTAAATCATGATTTCTGAGGAGTATAAACTAGTACATGTTCATTCAATGTTACATTAAATTACAACCTATTTGAATCTTGCATAACATTAAATAAACCTAATCAAAGGTATAATATAGAACAAATAAACCCTAATACCAATGGTGTTTTTAGATAATTAAACTGTATGATTCTTAAATGTCTAAATACTATCAAATGGCACCTATAAACTATGAAAATTTTAATAATCAAGATATGAACATCAATATAAAAAGAGATCAATTGCTTAACAAAAACCCTTCTTTTGCAAAAATCAAAACCCTAACCTTTTCAAGAAAACTTAACAAAAGATGAAGATGAACTTTTTTAATTGTTCTTATCCAAAATAGTAGTTAATTATGAATTCACTACTTGTTTTCTTTCCATTAACAGAATAAATAATCCACATCAAAAGAAAAAGAATAGATTGCATCTATTCAATTCAACCTTATCAAAATAATATGCATGCATATAACTAGGGACTACAATGTTCATGTTCGTATTAACCCATTAAGTTTGATTACAAAAAAAAGTGTGTATAACCTTGCTATGATGTGTCATTGGAGCCCATAACCCACAACATCTACATTTAGGAACTATAAATTAAACCCTAGCCAATCTAGAGGAGAAACCCTAAGAAAAGACCCCAAACCCTTTTCCTTGCAGGTTGTCACAAGCCCAAGTCCATATCCCTGAGCATAAGAAGAACGGAGTCATTCTCAAGCAAGTCATAGAAACCTCCAAAGAACCCAAAAGATGATCCTTAGACCATGCAAGAAAATAACAAGGCTATGAGCAAAGAAAAGAATGGGCCATTACCTTTGTATCCAAATCAAACCTCAACCCTCTTGGTTTCCCGAACTCCTCTAGAGTAGACGTGAAATTCCATCCAAACCTCATTTCATAGCAATAAAACCTTCGTCGTGGCTCTAACCCTGATCTTGAATCATAGAAACCTCCCATCAAAACCACCTATCAAGCCTCAATTTTCAACCTCAAACAACCAAATTTTGGAACCCTTGACCTCTTTCCATTACAGTATGTCAGACAATGGCAAGTGTACAAACCCCACCTATCAAGCCTCAATTGGAACCTTTGACCTCTTTCCATTGTGGTGTGTCAGAAAATGGCAAGTGTTATGGTATGGCACGTAATTTGAATTGGTTGGTATATTTACAATGATCTCTTTCTCCATACATATACTACACACATATAACTTTTTCCATATATCTGTGTGTGTGAGAGATTGAAGAGATAACGGTTATATGTGTGTGTGTGTGTGTGTGTGTGTGTGTGTGTGTGTGTGTGTGTGTGTGTTTTAGTTGGAAAACTCTATATAAACAAGGGTTGCATGGCAACACAATCCATTCCGAGTTAGTTGGGAAATACATGTTGAACAATGAAACTTAATATAACTAAATGCACAAGTAATGAATATTTTTTGTCAAAAGATAATAATTGAGGGTTGTTTGTTATTCAAAATGTATAATGAACTGTAAGTTGAATGGAACTATAATATTCATAAATATAATATAAATATATTATAAATATAATAACAAATAATATATTAGATAATAAATATAATAATGCATAATAATAAATACATAGTACAACTTTTTATAATTAGATGTGGTGATTGGTGAAATTCATTGTAATTAATTCTACATATTGAAAGACGTGAAGGGAGCAATAACACTTCAATTCTATCAACCAATTAGAAATGAGAAACACAAATATTTTTATTATATCCAAAAATATATATATTTGTTTTCCTATGTTAAACATTACATTGCATACACAAATTTATGGTAAATGCAAATTAATGTCACATCAAAAACAAACTCATTGCTATAGTCCCATGGCAGGGACTAATAAGAAAATAACAATAAAAGTATCTATTGCATTTTCCGATTTGATTAATGATTCATGTGTTAACGAATTAACCTAAAATTGCATTAAGGGTATTAACAATTTCGAGGGCTATTTGGCATGCCATGTGATTTAATGATGTTCCTCTCTCATAAAATTGGATGTAAAACATTCCTTTGATTGAGAAATAGTCCTTGGAATAGTGATTTCCTTTTAATTTTCAACATTCATTTTGTTGATAAACTTCATTACATCCAGTCAACAGAGAAATTTCATTATTATTATAGAGATTAATTATTGTTGTAGAATTTGTAAATAGTTTATTTGTCGAACTTCATTTTCTTGTTGATGTAAAATTTGCATTTGATTTAATTTTGTTGGAGAAATTTCATTATTATTATAGAGATTAATTATGGTTGTAGAATTTGTAAATAGTTTATTTGTCGAACTTCATTTTCTTATTGATGTAAAATTTGCATTTGATTTAATTTTGTTTAATTGTTTTTATAGGAATTTCCATTTGAGTTAATCGTCAGGTTTTTATTTTAATTATGATTATAGAATTTCAAATTCAAGTTGATTGTTGAATTTATTTTTTTGCCATTTTATAAAATTAGTTTAGCTTAATATCATCATAAGATTTAAATTTAATTGTTGCAGTAGGATTGTATGGAATCAATATGATAATGATAACGTTAGTAAAAAAAAATGTTTTTTCCCTACAGTTGTTAAGTCATTTGCACAACATACATGTAGTATATGTGTTAGGGAACACAACATTCCCGAGGATATAATTCCCTATCAATTTGAGTGAAAAATCCATGCATCCCTAGTGACATTCCATGCAATCAATATATTTAAGGATTGGATAGTGGCTAAGTAAGGAGACCATGTCTTGGTGGATAAGTTAGTTTGGAGGTATAAGGTTTTAAGCTAAGCTTTCCAATAATCAAAACCTCTATCATTTGGTTGTAACTTTGTGATCTTCTAGATGACTTGAGGTTTATCCATTTTTATCTAGATCTACTACAAGTGAGTCAATATACAAACTGAATCAACACATTGGAAATTACAAAAACCTTGGGTAGTGTTCATTTAGTTATGTTAGGCATTGGTTGGTCTTACATTTTCACCCAAGAAATGAATCCAATAAGAAGGACTAAGGGGATCCTCCTACATTATTATAGTGTAAGTGGGCATGGACATTTCCAATTCATAAACATGGAGTATGAGTAGAGGGACCATTTAGGGTCATGTTCCCCTTAATGACCGCTAGAGCCATGAAGAGTTGGTTCGAGAAGTATAGACACTAAGGAGCCAAGTTAATGAATAATCCTCCTACTTCTAAGAGAAAAATGGCATGTTAGAGTCCATGGGATCTAAGATAATGAATTAGAGAAAGAGATCATCAAAGGAAGAGGAACTCGGTCAGAATGATCCCCTTCAGTGTCACAAATTAGGTTATGAACTGAGAAAGTAGAAGGATCACACTTCCAATGGGATCATTAGAAGAGGAAATGAGGTCAATCTTGGTTGGTGAACATTAAAATTCATGTGACGTTTGTTAGGATATTTAGACACATAGGACTTAGTTAAGATCTACTTGGTCTATTGTTTCATTAGGTAAAAGTGTGCTTCTTAGTGTGTTTCTTTAGTATGCATTAGTATGCATTTGTAGTTAGGAAATCTGATGGTCACGATATGTTCCCGACATAGATTGATCCGACGGTTCATATTCTCCACAATCTTAAAATCTACATTGATCTGTGGCTTAACACTCGATTGGTCCATGATCTATATTTAAAGAGCATGGAGGATCATTTTCTAATGATCCATTATGAGAAACTCTCTTGTAAAATCTCTCTATAATTTTTTTCTTTTGCATTAATAAACTGCTCCAAGTGGTCGCGTTGGCTAGGGTCGTGGATGTTTCCCTGTAGGGTTTTTACCACGTCAAAACATCGATGTGTTGATCTTTCATCTGGTTGTGTGAGTGGTTACTGAAGGTGTCTGTCTTCTATTGGAATACCTATGATGTCGAACATGGTATCAGAGAAAGGTCTTTTTGTTTGTTAGAAATGTGCACATAAATTGTGGGGCCAACATTTTTAACCATTGGCTAAGAAACCACAACCTGGGGGTATCTAAGCTATCAAAATCACTCGGGGATCGCACCTACCTGGGCCACACCAACCCTTAACATGGATGGACTTTTGGGTGTCTCCTCCTGACTAAATTCTTTGTAAGGGTATTGAACTCGGGTCGTCTAGCAAATGAAACCCACACCTTAACCAATTGAGTTAGTGGGAATTGATTATAATGAAACATTTTCCCCTGTATCCAAAATGAATTCCATCTACCTTATTCTTGCCCTTTTTTCCTCACATAAATGGGAGGTCCATCAAATGGATGTTAAATCTACCTTCTTGCATGGGGATTTTCAAGAAGAAATCTACATGGAGAAACCTCATAGCTACGTCCAGAATGACTCTAGCCTTGTTTGTCACCTTAAGAAATCTCTTTATGGTCTTAATAAAGCTCCCCGAGCTTGGTATGCCAAAATGGACAAATTTCTTATTGACACTAGATTTTCTAGATGTCATTATGATCCTAATGTCTATACCAAGAAAGTAGGAAGCCATCTCATAATCCTTGTTCTTTATGTTGATGATATTATCCTTACTGATAGTTACTCAAAACTTTTAAACCATGTGAAAACCAGCCATAAGAAGAAATTTGAAATGATAGACTTGGGTTTTTTGCACTATTTCTGTGGCCTCTAAGTTTTGCAAACCAATGAAGGAATTTTTCTTTCCCAGTCTAAGTATGCTTGTGACCTTCTTCATCACTTCCACATGGAAGATTGTAAATCATCCCCTTCTCCCTTCTAGTCTGGAGTCAATCTTCTTGCCACCTTTACTTCTCCTGAAGTTGATGCCACTTTGTATCGTCAGTTAGTTAGTATCCTCTTATACTTGACTCATACCCGTCCTGATCTTTCCTTTGTTGTTGGTCTTGTTTCCCGTTATATTCAAACACCCCATGAAATCCATTGGAAAGTATCTAAAAGGATACTTCAATATGTTTAGGGTACAATTTACTTCAGGATACATTACAGTTTAGGGGGGGGACTCCTTTATTGGTCGGTTTCACTGATTCAGATTAGGCCGATGACCCTGATAATCAAAATTCTATTACAGGTTATTTTTTCAACCTTGTTTCAGGACCTATCACTTGGGCCTATAAGAAACAACATGCTATTTCACTTTCTTCAACAAAAGAAAAGTACCGAGCAATGGTAAATGAAATTCATGAAGCTTATGGCTTCGATAGATCCTTCTAGAGTTTGGATTCCAGCAGCAACATCTGACTAGCCTTTGGTGCAACAATCAGAGTGCCATCAAGCTTGCCAAAGACCCATTTCAACATCAGTGCAACAAACACATCGAGATACACATGCACTTCATCATAAATCTCATTCATGATCGAGTTATTGAAGTGTTCTTTTTCCCTACAAAAGATCAAGTTGCAGACATTTTCACAAAGTCTCTTACAGAAGCGAAGTTTTCCAAACTTTGATCTATGTTAGGNNNNTCCTTATCATATTGTGTCACTTTTGTAAATCCTTCAATCCTATCCCAAGTTGTTCTTAAGGGGGGATGTTAGGATATTTAGACACTTAGGAGTTAGTTAAGATCTACTTGGTCTAATGTGTCATTAGGTAAAAGTGTGTTTCTTAGTGTGTTTCTTTAGTATGCATTTGTAGTTAGGAAATACGACGGTCACAATATGTTCCTGACATAGAGTGATCTGACAATTCGTATTCTCCTCGATCTTAATGGCTACATTTATTTGTGGCTTAACACACGATTGGTCCATGATCTCTATTTAAAGAGCATCGAGGGTCATTTGCTAATGATCGATTGTGAGAAACTCTCTTGTAAAATCTCTCTGTAATAAATTTATTTTTCATTAATAAACTGCTCCAAGTGGCCACGTTGGTTGGGGCCATGGATGTTTCCCCATAAGGGTTTTACCACGTAAAAACATCGATGTGTTGATCTTTGATCTAGTTGTGTGAGTGGTTACTAAAGGTGTCCGTCCTCTATTGGAATAATTGTGTTGTTGAACAATGTTGTATGATTTCAACCTCGTGGAAAAGACCAAGTTTTCCAGCTACCAGTTGATCAACGATGTGAACATATGGTGCGACCATATCAAGAAACATGAAAAAAAAGATGTAGGGAACCTAAGTTGGGATTAGTTCAAGATACCTTTTGAGGAGAAGTACCTAGGTGAGATGTACTATCAGAGAAAATAATATGGATATTATTCATTTCAAGAAAGGTAGTATGAAAAAGGAACATTATGAATGCAAGGTTTTAGAGCTAGACAGATATGCCCTTAGAATTAGTGAAGAGACTTGAGTTGGGAAATTAATTAGAGGACTCAAGGGCCATATAAAAGAGAAAGTCAGAACATTCATACCAAAGAACTTGATAGAAGTAATGTAAAGGACTAAGTTATGTGGATTTGAGGCTCTATAAAAGAAGGATTTGAGCATTAAAATGAATCRGAGGATCAATAACCACTGGACTTGGAGGTGGAGGTACAATTAGTGGATCTTAAATATAGCCCCACCACCTGAGCCCAAGAAATAGGACAAATATCATGGAAATGTAGGACCTATGCATTTAGGATTCAAATGTGAAGAATGTGAAGAATATGGGCACAAATCCTACAGATTCATAAAAAGGAAGAACGAGACTAGAGTATTTATGAACCACTTGGAACTTGAAGAAACTATGATAGATGTCATAAGAGGAAAGATTTACATAGTAGTGGACAACCCATAGACAAATTATTAGGGCTCCCTCATCTAGGCTAGAAGTATTATTTTTTAACAACCCTTCACCTTATTAATCAACATAGGAAGTACCCATAGTTTCATATCTCTTGTAGTGCTAGCCAAATTCAAGATAAGCATAGAGAAGCTCTAGGACCATTGGAAGGTATAAATGGCCAATGGTGTGAGGAAATGGATCAACCAAGTGATTAATAGATGCATAGTAGACTTAGGATGATGGAGAAAAGGAATATGTTTCCATGAGTTGGCCTTGGGAGATTATGATGGGATAATATGACTAGACTGTTTGGAACTCCACAAGGTCAAGGTGGACTATTATAAGAAGAAGATTGAATGCATGGATAACTAGGGGATAATTGGAAGCAGCATGGAAGAAAATATTGCCATGGCAGTCAGAAAAATCTTGGCCATGTAGGCCAAGAACAATGTGTGTCTTGGCACAGGGGAAGACCCAGGGTTCAACTCTTAACAACGCATAAACAAAACCTAACTACTGGCCCTTTCGGCAACACCTGTGAAGCAGATGAAGTCTCACCCGAAGTAGCAATAGGGGGGTTGCAGGACACAAGTGTCTACAACTAGAGGAAGTGCAAGATGATTCCAGAGTAACACATAAGATAACCTAGATATTATTTAACAGTATTATACTTAGCTTCGTGAAGTTAGTTTATATCTCTTATCCTCAATAGGAAAACAACAATGAAATCACAATATAAAATATAGAAAATAACATAGCATCAACCATACAGAACAACAAGATCTACGTGGTTCACCCTCTCCCTAGGGCTACGTCCACATAACTATGTTTATTGGTATAATAGATGAAAATACACAGTTTTGTCTGTGCACTTAGTTGCAGATCCTTCTCTCTCTTTCTCTTTATTCCCTCTCCCTACACACCCAACATCAGAGTAGATCTTTGCACCCAACTGAATATCTCAAACAAAACCTAACTACTGGCCCTTTCGGCAACACCTGTGAAGCAGATGAAGTCTCACCCGAAGTAGCAATAGGGGGGTTGCAGGACATAGGTGTCTACAACCAGAGGAAGTGCAAGATGATTCCATAGTAACATGCAAGATAACCTAGAGATTATTTAAAAGTCTTATACTTAGCTTCGCAAAGTTATTTTATATCTCTTTTCCTCAGTAGGAAAACAACAATGCAATCACAGTATAAAATATAGCAAATAACTCAGCATTAACCATACAGAACAACAAGATTTACATGGTTCACCCTCTCTCTAGGGCTATGTCCACATAACTATGTTTATTGGTATAATAGATGAAAATACACAGTTCTATATGTGCACTTCGTTGAAGATCCTTCTCTCTCTTTCTCTTTATTCCCTTTCCTTGCGCACGCAATAGCAAAGTAGATCTTCGCACCCAACTGAAGATCTCAAAATACAAGCATATTCTAAGACATGCACTTTTACATCTCAATCTCTCTATATCAACAACAACCCTCCCCACTCTTCTAGACCTCTATTTATCATTCTATGACTCTTAGAAACCCTAGACCGAAGTCTAGGTGCCAAAACCCTAGGTCCACATAACCCGACTTTTAAGGACTTCGCCAACATGTCCTTCCTTCTCCTCTGCGAGGTGCTCCAAAGAACCTATTAGTATCTTCTTCCACTTGCTGACCTATCCACGATTCATCTTCCTTGTTTCTTTGTCTTCATTGATCTTCTCCTTTAACGACTCACTTTTCCTTTACCTATCTGCTTCTTTTTTGCTTCATTAACCACTTCGACCCCTCCTCGGTTTGTGTGCCTTCTTCACACTTCGTACTTTGTCTTTCTTCTTATTTAATCTTTTCTCTCTTCCTTAGTACATGACCAAGGGCCAAAAAGCCCCCAACTCACATGTGACTCATCCTGAGTCACTGTAGGGTTAAACCTCCTATATTACTTCGACTGCAGACTGCGCAAAGCAGCCTGTGCTTTCTGCTTTGTTCCTCCCTATCATGTGTAGACTGTCTTTTTTGTTTCTGTTACCCAATTTCAACTGCAACTGGTACCTAGACCCTTCTTCCTTTGCTTTTACTGAGAGATGTGAGGCAGTTGGTTGTCACAATACAACTTCAATTGGCTCCCATTTCCCAAACCATCCTTCCATTCTCCATTAAGGTTATTCAAATGAGCAAATCCACCCTTTGTAACATAGGCAACCTCGAATTGGACAAGCCAGTGTGTCCTTAACTTTCCTGGATGCTTCATGAACTTGTTGTTGTATAGAAGTACCAAATATCCTTGTTTAAACGCTTTCTTCTTGATATGTCTATCATGGTAAGCCTTTTCTCATTCTTTTTGTACATGTTGATGAAATCCTTCAATGAACCTATCTTCCTCTAGTTCCATCAACTGTGCAAGCATGTCTTGAACAGTGTCGGTGTCATCCATACCTGTGAATACTTCAATTCTTAAACTGGGAACCAAGTATTCCATAGGTACCATTGCTTCCAAGCCATAGACTAATTTAAAGGGGGTATGCGTTGTTAATTGTTTTCAAGTAGTTCGATAAGCCCATAATACTGTTGGAATTATCAAATCCCAATCATCTCTATTAACACTGCAAATCTTAGTCAGCGCTATCTCCAAAATCTTATTGAAAGCTTCAACTGTACCATTGGCCTAAGGGTGGTATGGTGTGCTCTTCTTATGGTGAACTTCAAACTCCTGAGTCAAAGATTCAATGGTTTTGTTAATGAAATGTGTGTCTTTATCACTCATAAGGATCTTCGGGCATCCAAATCTAGTTATGATATCATCAAATATGAACCACGCAACTGTAGTTGCACTATAGTCCTTAACTACTCTTGCTTCTGCCCATCTCGTTAAATATTTTGTAGCTGTGATAATGTACCGAGCTCCTGTACACTTTCCTAGTGGGTTAATAGGTCCCACAAAGTCAATAGCCCATTTCTCAAATGCCTGTAAAGTTAATTGAGGTGCTAAAGGCATCTTGTCCCTTCTGGATGGCTTCCCTATTATTTGACATACATTGCAGGCTTTCTAGTATTCCTTGGCATCCTTGTGTAAAGTAGGTCACCAGAGGCCAGCTCTAAGAACCTTCTTCCATGTTTATTTCCTTGCATAATGTCCTCCTGTGATGCCTTCATGTGTTTCTGGAAGGATAAATGTTATTTCTAACTCCATAACACATCTTCTTAAGATCTCATCTGGTCCCATCTTATATAACTTTCCAGCTATAAGTTGAAAATCTGCAGCGCAGACTACCAATTGTTTCTTCTGAATAATTGTATACCCGCGAGGTGCCATTCCTGTGGACAGGAACTAGAATATCTCAACGAAGTGATCATCAACTTTTCTGATGGTCAACAACTATGCATTTGGTAGTGTATCATCCAAGCTGGAAGGTTCCTCGGCATTTTCTAACCTAGATAAGTGATGAGGTCCTTTATTCATTCTTCCTGGCTTAACCACGATCTCAATTTCCTACTCCTGGAATAAGAGTAGCCATATTCATATTATTCCCCCCAACACTAGCTTGTTAACTAAGTACTTTAATGCAGAATGATCAGTAAACATCTTAAAATGTCTTCCCAACAAGTAGTGTCTAAACTTTTGCAACGCATATTCCATAGTTAAACCTTCTCTTTCAGTGGTGGTATAATTCATATCATATGTAGAAAGATTCCTGCTAGCAAAGGTTATAGAGTGGTCAATATCTCCTTCTCCTGGCTGTGCTAACACTGCTCCTAGTGCAATGGATGAAGCATCGACATGAAAATTGAACTCCTTACTCCAATCTAGAAAACCAAGATAGGAGAAGTGACCATTTTCTTCTTTAGTGTGTCAAAGCTCTGATGGCATTCTTCTGTCCATTGAAACTTACTATCCTTCTTTAATAGATTCTCCATGGGTGATGTTATTTGTGCATAACCCTTAATAAAATTTCTATAATATCCAATGTGTCCTAATGCAGTGCGCAGTTGTCTAAATGAAGTAGGAGGAGGTAGATCAACAATGATAACAATCTTGGAAGGATCTACCAACAACCCCTGCTTACACACAATGTTTCTTAACAACACCCCAAAAGGTGAAAATAAAATACACTTCTTCAAGTTCAGGGCAATCTGACATTGCATGCACTTATCTAACATTAATCTCAAACATTCAATATGGTCTTTCAATAGGCTAAAAATGGTTCAATCATCAAAATATGCCTCCAAAGACTTATGTAAAAATTTCTTAAATGCTTCGACCACCACCCTGGAAAAGACGGCTAATACATTCTTCAAACCAAAAGGCATCACAGTGTATTGAAAAGAACCCCATTCTGTTGCAAATGTAGTCTTATGTCTATCCTCCTTAACAATTCTGATTTGGTGATAGCCTGAAAATCCATTTGTGAATGAATAAACTTCCTGTCCTTCTACATTATCTAGAACTTCATTAGTAAAAGGTGTAGGAAATGGGCCATGTAAGTATGCATCATTCAATTTCCTTAGATCTACAAAAATTTTGATTCCTCCTGACTCTTTATCTTGGACCACCATAGGGCTTATCTATTCAAATTATTCAATTGGTTCTATGATTCTTGTTTCCAACATTCTATCTAATTCAATCTTAACTTTCTACTTGTATTTGGGATTCAGTCTGTAAGGCCTCTACTTGATAGGTCTTGCATCTGTTTTCAAAGGAATCTTCATTTCTCCCATGGGCCCTTTAATGCGCTTCAGGTCTGTGAACTTGGTTGAAAACAAGTCTTGATACTCATGCAATAGTTTTGTAATCTTACTAATAGTAGCATCATCCCAATAGTCTCCAACATTTTCCAACTTAGGTGCTTGTTCTGTTCCAATGTTAACTTTCTTAATTTTAATAGGCTACCCAACAAAAGGTAATTCAATCCCTGTCCCTTCTATATCTCGTTGTCCTTTAGTTTCTGAGATGTTCACATTCCTAGGATCATCATCTTCATCAGAATTAATATTATANGTGTTTTTCCCACCATCTAGAGTTTCTGAGATGTTCACATTCCTAGGATCATCATCTTCATCAGAATTAATATTATAACAACCCTGTAACCTATGAAGAGGTGCAGTCCATTCATCTTCTTCTTGTTCAAAAGGGAGGTTAGGTGCCTCCTCAAAGACCTTATGTCTTACAATTTGTAAAGCATGATCTACTGTGGGGTACTGACTTTCAAATAGGAACGTAGCTATAAATTTTTGGGTCATACCATACCAATCTGTAGTGACCAAGCGTAGTTATGCTTGAAGATAATAGTTCATAGGCATAGTATCTAAAATGTTTATGAACTTATGTACCCACTATTGTTTAGGAATGCTGCTCTAGGATTCCTCACAACTTCACACATGATTCTTAGGATAACTCTGACCTGTGTATCAAACTTCGCAACCTTCATCTTGATCTGAAAAGTGCATTTCCATCAAGGTGCAACATTGTACCCATTCCACGATGTTTTTCTTGTGTTTTTCCCACCATCTAGCTAGCATTGCTTTCAAGGCTTCATCTAGTGCCAACAACCTCTATTGTATTGGTACAACTCCTTCAAATTCAAGTAGAAATGTCTCTAAATTATTCAAGCCATCAAATGTAGGAAGATTACTTACTTCTGTGCCAATCCAGCGAACTACTTTAGTCAATCTGGCACACCTCTGCGTAGAGACTTCATACATTTTGTTCTGCCAATTTTCCAATGCTTCTTCTAAGTCTGATGAGCATGCACTTTCACTTCGCCAACTCAAATTTCCATCTGTTGTGGGATTAATGTAATCTTGTTGTCATGTTGTCAGTTTATAGATGTTCTCTAGCTCATAGGTGTGGTCTTCTTCTCTTATAGGTTATGTGTATCTGCGACCTTCATTAGAATCAAGAGGTGCAATGACCCTAAGGCCATTACCTTCAAATGTCATTCTTCTCTTTTTCAAGTCAACAAAAGTCAAATTGTTGAAATCGCAATAAATACCCAACAATGCAGGATAAGGAAAACTATCATCAACAATCTCAATCACTTCAAAGTATGCAAATGTCCTCACTCTGTCGATGTCTACAGGGACATGCTCTAGTCTTCCAAAGGGGCTCACCGCCTACTGATTAGCCATCCTGAGCCTAATAGGAGAGTAAATCAATTAAGGTTTTCCCATCAATGACCAAGTCTTCTTCATCGTAACATTTACTTCTAATCTCAGGTTGAGGACCACATAGTCCACGTCGTAGTCTCCAATCTGAGCACTAAGGTGCACTTACTTGCTTTTCCTCCTTTTTATAGATACTTGATTCACATCTCTACTCAAAAGAGGATCTATTCTTTCGATTTCATATTGTCTTATCAGGGGTTGTAGTTCTTACACAGCTCCTTCATCTTGAATCAAATTGATACAAGTATACAATAAGTCCATAATCTTGCTTACCTCTTTTCCTTGCCTAAGTGGGACAGAATGATCAAATGTTGGAGGCATTTCACATTCCTTTACTTCTGGTTGTGCCCGAGATGAAGAAGCATGTTATCCTACAAATTCTCTCCTTAATTATTCAAAAGTGTGTTTTTCCTTCCTTGGGTCAAACAATGGCGCTTCTTTGCAACTCTTCTAATCCCTGATCCATCTGTATTCTTTCCTGGAGTCACCCTATCTTCTCTCGTGACAGCACCTCCCCTAGTAATAACATCGACTCTAGGTTCCTCACTACGAGGTTCAACTGATATTAGTTGGACTCGTTGGTTTCCACCTCGTCTTTCCTGAAGTTTAGCTAACAATATTGGATAGTCTTCAATAACATGGTCACATGAATTACAGTAGTTGCAAGTAGTACAAGGGTTCTGACAATCCCTTGCCAAATGACCTGGTTGGGCACAGTTATAGAAAATAATCTGACCTTTACCTCAACCCATAGCTCATCCTCGTCCTCTTCCTCTAAACCCACCATGAGGATTGAATTTTCCTCTTCCTGGGGAATTGAAATGCACAACATTCTCTTCTTATTGTAATTCTCCTTGAATTCTACATGCATCCCTTGACCTGTCATGCATGAGTTCATAAGCCATACAGTCCTTCTCATCATGCCCCACAGATTTGTAGAATGTATAATAAACATTGGTGGGTGTCTGTACATATTTCTGCATATAATAACATTCACTAGGACGATGTTTGGTTCTACATACCTCGCACCATGGTACAATAGCCAGCTTCAACAAGTTAGGGGCTCTAGAGGCCAAGTATTCATTAAATAAGGGACAGTTCTCTTTTTCATGGCCCTCTGATTTACATTTGATACACCATATGTCTTCTCTTTTCTCCTTTCCTTTGTCATTCTTCATGTCTTCAACCTGTAAAGATAAACTAGTTAATTGATTCAAAATCTGACTCATACCTAGACTAGATTCTCCTACAGGGGTTGCTTCTAGTTTCATGAAAATATCTAATGCCTCGGCCTGCAAAGCAATCTTCTGTTGCATCAGAGGAACTCTAATGTGTGGCGGGAGGGCAATGATGAACCATTCCTTATGTTGTTCATCCGGAATCTGAAAAATTAAGTGACCTGTCAAGGTCTTAAACCTCTGATCAAATTCCCAAATAGGTTCAGTCACCTTCTGGTTGATTTCCTTCAACTCTGTAATGCACTGCGACTCCGACTTAGGCTTCTTGAACTCTGCACTCAACGCGGTCTTAATGTCGTTCAACAGTTTAGGCTGTATAGATCCTGTAACAAACTTCATGTCCTAGCTCAATACATGATCCCTCAAGGTAGTACTAAATTGATCTCTCTTAACAGCTTCATCGGTGACTTTCTTAATGCTCCATACACCTTCGCATAAAAACTAGTATTGGTCAGGGTCCTCAGATCCATCTCCTCTGAAAATGGGTAAACTCATTTCATATGTGATGGATTTTCCTTGGTTTCTCAACTGAGTATGTACTAAATTTCTTGTAACAGTACTCGGAGTGCTCTAATTACTCTGGTTACTCTAGTTACTCTGGTTACTTAATGTTGCTAAAACAACAGGAGGAGTAATAAGACTTACTTCGACAGTAGGCACAGTACTTGAAGTTTCTGGTTCTTCTCGGCGAAGTTCTTCAGTCTCTACTTCTTCCGCCCTTGCGAACTCTGAATACTCTTCATCTAATCACCCTGCTTCTTCTCCACTGTAGAAATATTCGTCTTGTGCTAATGGCCCATAACTCTGCTTAAATAGGTTCGTAAGAGGAACCTTCCTTAATGATCTCCCACTACACGTGTATCCAGCCTCTATGTCACTGTCGATGTCTAAATTTTTGAACATTAGATTCAAAATCCAATTGATTATTGTATCTTCAAGATATTCTTCTCATGTAATAGCATCTTAATCTTCAACTTCAGAAAGCGTATAAACTTTCCTCTAGTTCCCTTGAAGAAATACCTTTCTGCTTGACTATATGATTCCACTATGTCATTAGAAAACTCAGTAATGTACCCTCCAATAGTGCTATCAAACCAAATATCTACTGCTCTAGACACAGCGTTATCGATTCTCTTGACTTTCTTAATCAACACTGTTGTCCAAACCACAGGTGGTCTAGATATGATCTCAAACTGGGTGTCTGCTAATCTGGCTAACCACTCGTATAAATCCTTGTGAACTCCAGCAAAGAAAATCTTGTGCACATCAGTAAGATGTATCTCCCCAACCATTCTTTTGTACTAATGTTAGGGTTCTTATTCTGAGCTACTGTGAAGTCCCTTTCTTGTTCTTATATCCACTTATGAATATTTGTCCTCAATGGAAACCACCTTCACATTCCCTCAAGAAGATCTTGGTCCCGGCAACAGAACCATCTGTTTGCACAAGGGCAGACCCAGGGTTCAACTCTTAACAACGCACCAACAAACCCTAACTACTGGCCCTTTCGGGAACACCTGCGAAGCAAATGAAGTCTCACCCAAAGTAGCAATAGGGGGTTGCAGGACACAGTTGTCTACAACCAGAGGAAGTGCAAGATGATTCAAGAGTAACACACAAGATAACCTAGAGATTCTTTAACAGTCTTAGATTTATCTTCACAAAGTTATTTTATATTTCTTATCCTCAATAGGAAAACAACATTGCAATCACAATATAAAATATAATAAATAACACGACATCAACCATACATAATAAAAAGAATTACGTGGTTCACTCTCTTCCTAAGGCTACGTCCACGGAACTGTGTTTATTGGTATAATAGATGAAAATACACAATTCTATCTGCACACTCAGTTGCATATCCTTCTCTCTCTTTCTCTTTATTCCCTCTCCCTGCGCACCCAACAGCAGAGTAGATCTTTGCACCCAGCTGAAGATCTCAAAATACAAGCATATTCTAAGACATACACTTTTACAACTCAATCTCTCTATATCAACAACAACCCTCCCCACTCTTATAGACCTCTATTTATCCTTCTATGACTCTTAGAAACCCTAGACCAAATTCCAAGTGCCAAAACCCTAGGTGTCAAAACCCTAGGTCCACATAACTCGCCTTTTAAGGACTTCGCCAACCTGTCCTTCCTTCTCCTCCGCGAGGTACTCCAAAGCACCTATTAGTGTCTTCTTCCACTTTTTGACCTGTTCACGATTCATCTTCCTTGCTACTTTGTCTTCCTTTATCTTCTCCTTTAACGACTCGCTTTTCCTTTACCTCGCTCCTTCTTTTCTGCTTCTATAACCACTTCGACCCCTTCTCGGTTTGTGTGCCTTCCGCACACTTCGTACTTTGTCTTTCTTCTTATTTAATCTTTGTTCTCTTCCTTAGTACATGACCAAGGGCCAACAGTGCACAAGCGATGTAAAGGATATATCATTCATGTCATCGAAGCCACAAAGGAATCAAGCATAAAAGTGTCGCAATTACCCATAATTGAATAATTATTGGATGTATTCCCAGAAGAAGAAGTGAATTATAAAATAGAATTAATGCCCAGAGAAACGCCTATATCAAAGGCACCTTACAAATTGGGAACAAATGAGTTGGGTGAGATTAAGATGTAGTTATGTAATTGTTGGATAATGGATTCATATGATCGAGTGCCTCACCTTAGGGAGCCCTCATGTTGTTTTTTAAGAAGAAGTATCGAACATTTTGATTGTGCATTGATTATATAATGTTGAATAGATTAACCATCAAGAAAAAATATCCTTTACCTAGGCATGATGATCCATTTGATCATTTCAAGGGAACAAGGGTGTTCTTCAAGTTGGACTTGTGATTTGGCTATCACCATTTAGAGTCGAAGAATCTGACATATTGAAGACTACCTTCAGAACTTGATATGGGCATTATGAGTTCATGGTATTACCTTTTAGATTGAAAAATGACCCCATAACATTTATGAGATTGATGAATGATATTTAAAAATTATCTTGAAAAATTTGTATTGGTATTGATTGATGACAACTTGGTCTATTCTAAGAATAAGGAGGAGCATTAAGAGCATCTTTGGTTCGTGTTGTAGAAATTTCACGAGCACTGATAGCATGATAAGTTGACTAAGTGTGAATTATTTTAGAAGGAAGTTCAATATATTGGGCACATAATATCTGAAGAAGTACTAAAGGTGAACCACAATAATATAGAATCCATATCTAGTTGTCCAACCCTAAGGAATGCCATGAAGATGAGAAGTTTGCTAGGATTGGTCAGTTATTATCGAAGGTTTGTTGAAGGTTTCTCAAGGTTTGCAAGCCCTTTCTCAGAGTTGTATGATAAGGGAATTAAGTTCCTCTAGAAAACCCTTCAAGAAGAGAGATTTTAAGAACTTAAAAGGCTCCTCGTGTTTGCACATGTATTGATACTCCTTGATTTTGGCAAGGACTTCCTAGTGTGCACCGATGCATGTGAGGGAATTGGAGGAGTACTCATGTAGGAAGGGAGAGTGGTGAGCTATGAGTTAAGAAAATTGAATTCTCATGAAAAAAAGTACCCAAGCTGTGATTTGGATCTACTTTCAATAGTACATTCCTTAAAGGCATGGCAACACTCCCTAATGATTCAACATAAATGTTCAATTACAAGCAAATCATGAAAGTTTGAAATAATTGCAAACTTAATCACAATTAAATCCTAGGAAATAGCATTGGGTGGAATTTTTTAGTAACTATGACAATGACATACTACACATAAAAGGAAAGGAGAATCTAGTAATCGATGCCCTAAGTAAGAGATGACATATAGGTGCAATATCACAAGATCAATTGTACTTAAGGGCAGTAATCAGAATGTGATCCAAGGAGGATAAGTTGTATCAATAAGTATCCCCATCAATATTAAGAGTAAGGATTGGACATAAAAAGAGGTCAAAACTCATGATGATTATCATCTAGTTGAAGATGGGATGTTGCTATGGAGGAACCAAATTTATGAACCAAACCACAAGGACCTTAGAAGACTAGTGTTTCATGAAGTAAACGATGCCTTTGTTCCAAACACCAAGGATACCGAAGGACATATCAAAGTATGAATCAATTGTATTATTAGCCTAGTTTGAAATCAGAGACCACCACCTATGTGGCCTAATTCTTGGAATGAAAAAAATAAAATTAAAACATTGGTATCTAATCAAAAAGTTGAATCCCTTAAATATACCATCTTTGAAGTGGGAGGAAATATCCATGGATTTTCAAGTTACCAAGTACCTCCAAGGGTAATGACTATATATTGGTACTATTTGATCGACTAAAAAAGATAGCCTACTTCATCCTAGTCAAGACTACTCATTGAGCATGTGACTTAGCCTACATCTCCATCCAAGAAGTAGTGAAGCTACATGATGTACCAAAAATAATTGTAATGAGACATGACTAAAAGTTTGCCTCCAAGTTATATTAGAGTTTATTTCATCAGCTACACATGAAGCTACAAATTACCATTACCATCTAGATATAAATGGTCAAACGAAAAGGGTCAATAGAAGTGTGGAAGGTATGCTCAAGCTATAACTTACCATCTAAAGATAAATGGTCAAACGAAAAGGGTCAATAGAAATATAGAAGGTATGCTCAGAATATATGTATGGAAGGTATGCTTAGAATGTATGAGAACATGCTTTGTTGTGCAGCTCACTAACATTGACAATCATCCATAATGTTAACAATTTGGCAGTCATCTATAATGTCAACGATTGTGTTACATTACCATTATGTCAGTGATGAAGGAAAGGAAAGTAGCTTCATTAATACTATGCTTATTTTTTTTTTTTGTCCATTGGGTAACTTCCACTTCCATTGTGTATAAGTAGTAGTATTGATGAGCACGGAGAGAGGTAGGCTTTTGGGGTTTAAAAAGGGTTTAGGATTAAAAAAATTAATTTATCATAGTGATAGATTTTTTTAAATGATTATTTTGTTAATAGTTTTTTGATTTTTTATTATGTTAATAGAGAGAGATTATTTTCACATTTATTTTATTTTTTATTGATTTTAAGATATGTTAATATAGATTGAATTAAGAAGTTTGTTCTATATAATAATACATATCTATATTGTAGTTTTTAATATTTTAAAATTTTAAATTTTTTTATAGTTTTTTTATATTTTAAGGATTTTATAATCACGTTTTTCTTATATTGAAACTTAAGATGTAACCATGTTGATGTATAAAAGGAGGGAAGGAGATTTTATAAAGAAGGTGTATTCATATATCATTTTTCACACATATTATATTATAAGAGGAAGGAAAGTATACAAGAAAATATACTTATTGCATAATCAATTAACTATTATGTTAATATGAAACACTATAATTATCTTTATTCACCTAAAAACAATAATATAATTACTTATTTCACAATCAATTAACTATTATGTTAGTATGAAACACTATAATTATCTTTATTCACCTAAAAACAATAATATAATTGAATATATATATATATATATATATATATATATATATATATATATATTAAAATTAATTATACAAACTATATAAAAATAATTTAAAAATATAATTCTAATTTTTCAATATTAAATTAATATTATTTAAATTAAATATTACACACATAAAAAAATTAAAAATATGATTCTAATTTTTTAATATTATTTAAATTAAATATTACAAACATAAAAAAACAAGAAGCATTAATTAAAAGTCTGAATTAAGTTTCATGCCATCCTTATTAGTCCCTGTAGAAGGTGTAGAGTGACTATAGTGATCGATAAATCGTTGACTTCATATTAACTTGCCTTTTGACTATAAATTTTTGCACAATCTCTATTGTTAGAACTAGAGAATAGAAAGCATTATTTTTTATATGATAAAAATAATTATTTGTCATCATCTCATTGGAGAATAGATTCGAAGTCTTATTGCCAGCTTCGTTATTCCCAATGTTTTAAATGTTTAGATATCCAAAGTTTTGAGCATCGACGCTCTTTTTGAATTTTTTTATTTTTATTTTAATTGAAATGTTTACATATCGAAAGTTTTGAGCATTGACACTATTTTTGAGGTACTTGAATAGGCGTAACAACTTAAATGTTTACATAGCGTGAGGCCCTTAAACAAGCCTGACAGCCTTAAATGTTTACTTAAATAGGCCTGTCAGAGTACATTTTTCCTCCAATTTTTGCATACAATCTTGCAGTGAATTTGGGCAATATTATTGTCCACCACCACTCGCATAGTCGTCATATGTTTCATATTTCTTCTATGTTTTGAATGCAATTTAGTCATCATTGAAGATACATGTATTCTTTATTGGTTCATTGGTTGTTGCTTGTTCACTGGTTCGTTGGTTCGTTGGTTGCTACTTCTTGTTGTTTGGTTCAACTTTGCAAGGTTGAAGTCATGCACCTGCAGTTGGACCTGTTGGTGCTTTCTCACTGGTTTGTTTCTTGCTACTTGATTTTGTTTGCTTCAACTTTGCAAGGTTGGAGTCCTGCACCCACAGCTGGAGCTGTTTTTTCACTTTGCAGGGTTCAAATCCTGCACTTGCAATTGGACCTGCGATTCTATCGTTCATCATTGATAAGTAAGTTTCAATACCATAGTTTTAATCGTATTCGTTGTTTATTGTTTACTATTTACAGTTTGCAAGTAAGAATGTTTAAGTATGTATTCATCATTCTTATCATGTAGACTTTCCATAGAGGTTGGCATATCTTTTCCTCCTGCTCTTAAATTTTCCTCCAATTTTTTCCCCAAACTCTGCACCATGTGCATGCCAATGTTATATGCACAACTCTTGTTGTCATTTTTTCTAGCATTACAAATCCTGGTCCTTTGTCGTATGTGAAAAAGTTGAATCTAACGCCTCAATTGAATAAGGAAATTCTTTGGCCTTCCCACCTTGCTCTCAATGATATTCCCACCTTGCTCAAGAATGAGTGCCTACCTATCCCCTACGGGAATCAAACATGTGTCTTTCACATGGAAAGACAATGTCAAGCTTGTTGCCTTTACAAAATGTTCTTGTAGAAGAAAATTGTAGGTAGGTGTAGAAGGGCTCAATATGATACAACGGTAACAAAGATGCAACAAAATTGCACACCATTGTCAGGCATTATCCATCTTTATCGATGACACATTTCAGTAAGTTATAAATAAAAATTTCAAAGACCTAAAATGCAAATCCTGGGTAATTCCAAGACATGTTGTTGCACTTTGCAGGGTTGAAATCCTGTACTCGCAATTGGACCTACGATTTTGTTGTTCATCATTAACGAGTAAGTTTCAATACCATAGTTTCATTTGTATGTGTTCTTTACTATTTACTATTTACAGTTTGCAAGTAAGAATGTTTAGGTATTTATTCATCATTCCTATCTTGCAGACTTTCCATAGAGGTTGGCATATCTTTTCCTCCCGCTCTTAAATTTTCCTCTATTTTTTTCCCAAACTCTGTACCATGTGTGTGCCAATGTCATCTGCACAACTTCAACTATCATTTTTTCTAGCATTACAAATCCGGGTCCTTTCCCTTATGTGACAAAGTGGAAATCTATGCCTCAGTTAAATAAAGAAATTATTTAGCCTTCCCACCATGCCCTTGATGATATTCCCACCTTTCCCAGGAATGAGTACCTACATGCCTTTGCAAAATCTTTTTGTAGAATAAAATTGCAGGTAGGTGTAGAAGGGCCAAGTATGACACAAAGGTAACCAAGATGCAACAAAATTGCACACCATTGTCAGGCATTATCCATCTTTATCGATGACATATTTCAGTAAGTTATCAAGATAAAGTTCCAGGACCTGAAATGAAAATCTTGGGTAAAGGATGAAGATAAAAAACAAAACAAGTTGGGTCCAAACATTAATGTTTATTTCGAAGTATCCTCCCACATGATAAATAGAAATCTTATAAGGGTTCAGACTTCCAATAGTTGTTGAGAAGACGAAAAAAAGATTGTTAATCTGTCAAATTTCTTTTGGATAATGGGATTGACACACAGAAAATTGTTAGGTCGGTGTTTTGTGATTTGCTAGCTTAATTTCTTCTATATAGTTTATAAAATGGGCTTTACACACAGAAAATTGTTCGAATGGTGTTTTGCGATTTGCTAGCTAAATACCCAATCTTTGTACTGAGCAAATTGATACTATTGTTTTATTTGCATTATCTCTTCTATATGGTTGGGCACTAATTGTAGCTTTGTTTCTCTGTCATATGTTATAGCAACCATGAAGCACTGGATTTGAGACGAACAAAGGCTGAAGGATACATAGCAGAGTTGGTATGCACTCCCAAACTTATACTTATTTTTTTTGCTATTTTCATAGTATCTTGCATAACTAAGAAACAACTTGAAAATCACAACTTAAAATATGGAGCAAGCAATAGATGTTGAATGCTATCAAATAGATGCACACTCCATTGTACATGACAACATCAACCAGTTATTGTGTAACAATGCCCTTTTTCAGATTAGATGCATTTTTGTATACTGCAGGAGATTGCCTCTTCGATGCATTTCAAGTTCTATTGCACTTCCATTATTCCTTGATTGAGTTGCGTAATGGATTGATAGATCATTTCCATACATACTGACATCTTTGAAAGAGACTTTTTGGTGGAACTAAATCTGACAGAAGATGAGTACATCAAAGTGATACAATCTACACTTAAGGAACTAACAATTTTCCTTAAATGAAAACTTTCACATATTTGGAACAATGGTTTCTCCAAGGAAATGCCAAATATGTGGAATGAAAATACAGATGCATAATTTGTCCTCAATGCATATGTTGTAGCATCATATTGTACCTCGTACATGAAAAAGGTTGATAGATCTATGACAAGTGCATTCAGAAGAATACGCAGAGAACATGTAAAAAGTCAAATTGACGCTATGCAAATGATATGTACACTTGGAAATACATTACTTAATCTTCAAAAAATGTTTTCTCAACAAGCAGTCCACATCTCACTTTCCCTGCCTTTGAGTTGTAGTTCAAGGAAATGTGTCTTCATAAACGAATATCAACATCGGCAAAGACATGTCAACTGAAGATTCGAAAACAGTTTCCAATTCAACTTGCATGTGCACGTACAATCCACAGATCACAAGGGCTAACACTTGATAATGTTGCCTTAGACCCTGTTGGAATATGAATACATGGACTTGTATACACAACTCTGTCTCGTGAATAAAACATAGAGTCCTTGGATTTTCTAAGCGCTCTTACAAAAGATTACTTCAAAGTCAAACATAAATTCGATATTGAGATGCAATGCCTTCAGACTAGTGAAAAATGGCATCTGCAATATGATTACCAATCCATACAAACAAACTCATCTATATCAATTCTCTCACTTAACATGCGCAACTTAAATGCACATATGAATGATATACTCAATGACTATGACACAATGCAATATGATATTTTGTGCTTGCAAGAAACATACACGACATTATGCATGCAAAACAAGCAATGTCCAAATCGCAATTGCATATCAAGTTACATTACGCATGGAGTGATGATATTAGTGAAAAAACATATAACAATTTTGGATCATATTCATTTCAAAGAAAAAAATGTTGAGATGATACTAACAAGAGTAATTTTCTATGGATTGTATTTGCAATATTGAATATCTATGTCGCTCTGCATGCAACATTGCCCAACATAATGAATGTTGTTTCAAATGCATTACACCATTTACATCTAAACGAAACCATTATCATTCTAGGAGACTTCAATGTTGACATGCTACAAAATAGTTCCATAACAAAAGAATTGGAAAACTACATGTGCAATTACAATCTCCGCTTTCTTTTGGATAAGATAAAGCATGTACAAAATGCATTTATTGATCATGTATGGTCAAATGTGCCCATTTCACAATACACCCTCTTTATCTTAGACACATACTGGTCTGACCATAATACAATTTGTCTTGTACTTGAATTATGAAATATACATCAAGCATATTACAAAATGATATTTCCATGTCTCAAACCATATCTGGATACTTTGTTGCACAAAACTAGATCATTCAACTAGGATCAGCCAACTTCTTAATATTTTATGGCTTGTAATAGATTTTGGCCAGAAACAATTCTATATAACCACAACCATGGATCAAGAAAAACAAAGGTTTGTGCTTCTAACTCTATATTTTACTCTATTCCTTTGATTCTCATCTATTGGATGTACATATTACTTGTTTTCCCTTACATACCAACTTACATTCATGTTCATTGTATTTTGTGCATTCCCACATTGAAACAAACATAATAACTAGACAAGACGAAGGAATCTTAACCACAAATGTCGAAGAAGACATACAAAGGTGCATGCTTCTACCCTTATTTCATATTCCATTGTTTTGTATTTCATTTATTGTCTGTATATTTATTCTACTGCTTTGCACCTAATTTATTATATGTAGATACTATATATCTTCCTACATAATAACTTATCTTCATGTCAACTATATTTTTGGTACTGCTACATTGAAATAAATAGAACTGTATTTATTTTTTTACATGTCTTTCTACATACCAACTTACCTTCATGTCCATTATATTTTTTGCATTGCTACATTGAAAGAAACATACTAATTGGACAAGAGGATGAAGTCCTATACGCCACAACACAGGAAGCTGAAGTACAATCTTTGAAAACGTATACCAATAGTGATAGTAAATCAAACAAACAAAACGAGTATGTGGATAAAATAGTGGACTAGAAAATTATGATTTGGTAACAATGGGGCTTTGTTGAGACTTCCCGCCTCCGAAAATTTCCCTCCCCTTTTCTATTTTCTCACTCTCTTTTATCCCTTTTTTTCCCTCTTCTATACTTAATTGAATTCCCCTTTCTTTTTCCCCTCTACTTTCCCTTTTTGGTTACTTTACTTAGTCGTGTTTTTCGAAAATGTGTAGGTGTGTGGGTTGGCAGACTCACGGGTTCACATTTCCACTCATGCTTCTATATCACGAGTTTGACCGACCACTTCCACATTCCATACTTACACTTTTTCGATCGCGGGTTCCCAGGCTGGCGGGCTCAAAATTGTGCTTCTATTGTTCTGTGTCCTGCAAACAACACCCGGAGTTCTACGATATACAAATTGGCAGTCAAACTCCCAAGCTGGTGAGCTAAATATTGTGCTTCTATTGTTCTGTGACCTACAAACAACACCCGGAGTTCCACGGTATACAAATTGATCGTCGGACTCCCCCACCATGCCCTGTTCTGTGTTACACATTTTGCACTCAAAACATTTTAGACATACAATTTGACCATTGGGCCCTCACGTCTCTTGAGTATCCCTTGACACCCTATTTCATACTCAATCCCCTCTGAGGTTGTATGTGACATCCAGAACAATTATGAAAAATATACAATGCATATGTTTATTTAGTCGTTGTCATGTTTAATGTACACATGTTTGCATCAGAAAAAGTTGGACAAGTGACATGGGCATGAGTAGTCAATCATCACAAACATCAATAGAACAACAAGGCCAAAGGTAAATATTCATACATTATGTTATTTCTATGTTTAGCAAACAAATATCCTGAGTTATTTATTCATCTATGCCATGATAAATATGTAGATGTCATCTACAACACATGTTTTTTAGTTCACAAGAAGTATCGACGAGCACAAGTGAAATGCCCAACATAGTGCAAGCCCCGCAAAATAAGAGGCATGGTTACAAAACTCTAACCTGCATACTTCATCCAAATTGTGCATCTACTTGTACATTTATGAAAAAATAAAAATGATACAAACAGCCATTCACATTACTTTTTCTGTTTAAAAAATGTCACCGGGTCTAAACTTATAACACCCGATATACTATCGATAGAAGGCTTGAACAATCATCGAACTAGACAAGTGTTCGTCGAGGACATAATGGTCGTGTATAGCACCTACTTAGACAAGGAAAACAAAACTATATGCATTATGCGTGCTGACATGACAGACAACGAAGCCATGATGACAGTCACACTGACTATCCCTGCACACCTTGTCTAGAAACATGCAGAAAATATCTTGCCAGGTAACAAGATATCCATTGCAAATTTCAATATATCACCGAAAACAGTATATGACCGTGGTGATTGTGATCATATTATATCGCTCAATGAAACAAGTATTGTGGAAAAATTTCCCACGGTTTGTTCAAAATATAGTTTTGTACCAGACACAACAATCAGCCAACTTGCAGAGAGCAGCGACATTTACCCAATCATAACCATTGGTGTAGTTGTCACACTCACGAGAAAAGTTGGCTTGCAACACATTCTCCATATAAAAGATGGAGACTTAGACAACGACAATTCAATGGTACTGTTCTCCATACCCAGTTTTGTCCTTTACTTTCACATGCTCATATATCTCAGTTATCTTACACAACTATTACATTGTTCCATGTTCCAACTACAATTGTTCGACACCTATTCAAATTTATTTTCCTCAATGGAACAACAATTGCATAAAGGGAAATTTCCAATTATGCTCTTCAAAAATATAACAAATAAAAAAGATGTTAAAGAAAGGATCTTTCGCACAACCCAAGCAACATTTGTAACAGAATTGCGAATAGACATAGTACAGGATCTCAAGAAACTAACTAGCTCGGCAATTGTTGTACATATACATATACAATTCCATCCACACTTTGCACATAAAAATTGCCTTAAACAATTTTGTGCAACTTTTTTTTTGTACACACATATATTATATTGTTCAATATATTAACTATTATGCTCACATGTGCAGGTTGAGGGTGTTTTGATTGCAGCAAATGTATACTCGACCCCCTTCGAGCTTGTATGTGCCAAATGCAACTCTCATGCTTCTACCTTTGCTTTCATAAATGATGGCGCAATTGATTGTCTACGATGCAATAAAAAATACCCTTACATATATAGACATTGCCTCAACGTTTCCATCTAAACCCTCAACAATACAATTGTACATTGTACAATTAGACAACATGCATTACAAGATGTGCTTCTTGGGTTGGCAGAATTACCATATGAATTATACCTACATAAAAAGAAAAACATTGTCTACATGTTACACAACTTTCACGTCCATAGAAAATTTACATTAAATGAGGACAATGTCATACTGCATATCAGCTTAACCAAAAAAAAAAAAAAAATATCATGCATTGCAAGAAACAAAAATATATGATCTGTATCTTTCCATGCTACCCAATCAAGATAAGAATAAAGTTTTGCAGTGCCATGACAAAGTGAACTGGAAGCACATAAGATCGTTGAGTCCATGATTGAGAAGCATGAGGAAAGACCTCATACAAAGTACCCAACTGTGAATAAATCAAGTCCATCCTTTGAGCCGTCAAAATGGCTTGCTCCTCTAAACGGAACCATCAGGCATTTTCAATAATATTGGAAATTTGGCATTGTTCAAACTCCATTAAGTTAAATGCTAACACTATTTTCCAGAACTAGTAATGTTAGAACATTGCCACGTTAACATGATCTTGGTTCATAGTACTATTAGAAGAAAATGTTCATAGTGATCTTGGTTCATAGTAATATAGTAATCGGAAAATTTCTTGGTGTCCATTTGGGGATTTGGTTGTAGATGGGATACAATGCCCAATCTCTGTTGATTTTTTCCTTTCTTGTGTTTGGCAGACTTTTTGTTCATGTGTTTTTTTCTTGTAGTTCAAGGTTCTCATGGGCCTGGTTTTTGAATTATGGTTGGATGATAGATTCGGGATCTTAGCTATTTTTCTATGATCTTAAAGAATATACAAGACATGTCTTTCATTTTAATGTAAGCTTTGTGAAGCAAATGTAATATGTAGTTCATTTTAGCAGTTTTACTTAATTGATGAAATTGTTGGAGTTACTTCACACACACCTAGGATTTATTTTTCCTAAGGTTTTTCCTTGTTTATTAGTCATAATTAGTCATTATCCAATCTCCTATATTTAGGGGAGAATATTCCACTTGGAGAATATTATCTTTCAGTTGACACTTCAGTTTGACTAATTGAGTTGAGTTTAGATGTTGCATTGGTTTTGTTACCATGAAACATTGGGATCATCACCATGATAATGCGCACTTGCCTTGGGATCATCACCATACTGGCGCATTACCCTTGATTTCCTAAGTTAACTCCTTACTACTCTTTGTTCAGTCAGTTAACTGAAGACTAGTTGACTAGTTAACTTAGCTAGGTGGCAATTCACTCCCGTAACTGCATGAGAGACTAGACTAGGTGGAAGTTCACTCCCGTAACTGTTGGTGTGTGTCCATATCACTCTAGACCACCACTATGTCCCATTAGTTACTCATGTATCATATATCTATTGTAAATTATTCACTCTTTGAGTGTGGAATACGGTTAATGAGATTTTTTCCACTCTTTCTCTCCTGCTTCTTCTTTTCTCCAATTCTCTCTACAAATGTGTGTATTATTGTTTAGTTATATCTATTATGTGTAGTTTTAACACATTTACATTGTATCAGAGCCAATAGACTGCTAAGCAAAATCTACACCAAATTATTTTTGCAGGTACAAAAGATTGAAGACAACGAAAAGATTGAATTTATGTTTTACTCACCGATAATACTTCTCACGCCTCATAACTATTTGGAGTGGAAGCCAAAGATTCTACTTCTTCTCAGAAGTAGAGTTTTATACCAAAAAACCATAGCAACGGAAGTAGAACCTAATTCCACCGATGAAAAAAATGACTTTCTCAATAGACAAGATATGGCCATAGGATTTATCTACATGTCTATTTCTCCATAAATTCTCCACCAAGTATGTGATATCACACAAGAATTCATTCCAAATGAATTATGGATCAGATTAAAGGTTCTATTTGGGAATAAATAAGATTGTGAAGATTTCATGCAGGGGATTGGAAAGATAGAGCCAGAAGAGAAATCGTCAGAAGATCAAGCCTCTTATTATGAAGAGTCTTCTACAAACGTTTTTTCACAAATTTGTATTACATTAATTGAAGATGATGTAAACTCCATTTCATATTTGTTTTCTGAAATTCATGTGGAATATATATGGCATGCATCTCAGGAGTCACATGCAGATGCTTTTCCACACGCAATGCATGCATCTCATGAGACAAAAAGGGAGTCGCGCACACCAGACTCAATTATGATATTTTCTTAGCACCATTTGCAGAAAAAAAATTGCATATTTGAATTCCTCTCAGGAAAATATATAATTTCAAAAAAAAATCGTCTGAAACGGAGTCCGAAAAGTGAAGTTATGATCGTTTTAAAATCTACAAAATTTCAGCATTTTTCCGGAAACGGCTACACGGTTTTCAAAGTTTCATCCAAACTTTATTTGGATCTTCTTCATTACAAGAAGAGAAAGTGGATATGTGTGGACAAATCAATAGTGCATATACTTCATCATATCCATGAAGACATCTACATCTTCAACAAAATCTTCAACGAGAACAAACTTGCACAGTTGCGAGGTCTTCTTGGAGTGGAGGACACGATTGCTTAGCAATTGATTTTTGTTACTTCTCATTTTTATTATTTTTATGAACTATAATTTGAGGGGGGGCTTTTCCCATGAATTTTTCCCTCTTTCCTCGTTTATTTCAGTGTATCTTTTCTATTTGGGTACCTAACATGGCCTCGTTGTCGGGACCCATTCTTTATTTTCACCATAGTGATGTTCAGGGGGGGTGTTGGAGTTACTTCACACACACCTAAGATTTATTTTTCCTAAGGTTTTTCCTTGTTTATTAGTCATAATTAGTCATTATCTAGTCTCCTATATTTATGGGAAAATATTCCACTTGGAAAATATTCTCTTTCAGTTGACACTTCAGTTTGACTAGTTGAATTGAGTTTAGATGTTGCATTGGTTTTGTTACCATGAAACATTGGGATCATCACCATGCTAATGCGCACTTGCCTTGGGATCATCACTATACTGGCGCATTACCCTTAATTTCCTGAGTTAACTCCTTACTACTATCTGTTCAGTCAGTTAACTGAAGACTAGCTGACTAGTTAACTCAGCTAGGTGGCAGTTCACTCATGTAACTGCATGAGAGACTAGACTAGGTGGAAGTTCACTCCCGTAACTATTGGTGTGTGTCCATATCACTCTAGACCACCACTATGTCTCATTAGTTACTCATGTATCATATATCTATTGTAAATTATTCACTCTTTGAGTGTGGAATACGATTAATGAGATTTTTTCCATTCTTTCTCTCTTGCTTCTTCTTTTCTCCAATTCTCTTTGCAAATGTGTGTATTATCATTTAACTATATCTATTCTGTGTAGTTTCAACACATTTACATGGTATCAGAGCCGACAGACTGCTAAGCAAAAGCTACACCAAATTATTTTTGCAAGTACAAAAGATTGAAGACAGCGAAAAAATGGAATTTGTGTTTTACTCACTGATAATACTTCTCACACCTCATAACTATTTGGAGTGGAAGCCAAAGATTCCACTTCTTCTCAGAAGTATAGGTTTATACCAAATAACCATAGCAATGGAAGTAGAACTTGATTCCACCAATGAGAAAAATGACTTTCTCAATAGACAAGATATGGCCATAGGATTTATCTGCATGTCTATTTCTCCATAAATTCTTCACCAAGTATGTGATGTCACACAAGAATTCACTCCAAATGAATTATGGACCAAATTAAAGGTTCTATTTGGGAATAAATAAGATTGTGAAGATTGCATGCAGGGGATTGGAAAGATAGAGCCAGAAGAGAAATCATCAGAAGATCAAGCCTCTTATTATGAAGAGTCTTCTACAAACATTTTTGCGCAAATTTGTATTACATTAATTGAAGATGATGTATAATCCATTTCAGATTTGTTTTCTAAAATTCATGTGGAAGATATATGGCATGTATCTTAGGAGTCACATGCAGATATTTTTCCATGCGCAATTCATGCATCTCATGAGACTAAAAGGGAGTCGCGCACATCAGACTCAATTATGATATTTTCTTAGCACCATTTGTAAAAAAAAAAAAAATTGGATATTTGAATTCCTCTCGGGAAAATATCCAATTTCAAAAACAAATCGTCTAAAACAGAGTCCGTAAAGTGAAGTTATGATTGTTTTAAAATCTACAAAATTTCAACATTTTTCCGGAAACGGCTGCACGGTTTTCAAAGTTTCATCCAAACTTGATTTGGATATTCTTCATTACAAGAAGAGAAAGTGGATATGTGTGGACAAATCAATGGTGCATATACTTCATTAGATCCATGAAGACATCTACATATTCAACAAAATTTTCAACGAGAACAAACTTGCACAGTTGCGAGGTCTTCTTGGAGTGAAGGACACGGTTGCTTAGCAACTACATTTTGTTACTTCTCATTTTTATTTTTTTTATGCATTGTAATTTGAGGGGGGGATTTTCCCATGAGTTTTTCCCTCTTTCCTCATTTATTTCAGTGTATCTTTTCTATTTGGGTACCTAACATGGCCTCGTTGCCGGGACCCATTCTTTATTTTCACCATGGTGATGTTCAGGGGGGATGTTGGAGTTACTTCACACACACCTAGGATTTATTTTTCCTAAGGTTTTTCCTTGTTTATTAGTCATAATTAGTCATTATCCAGTCTCCTATATTTAGGGGAGAATATTCCACTTGGAGAATATTCTCTTTCAGTTGACACTTCAGTTTGACTAGTTGAGTTGAGTTTAGATGTTGCATTGGTTTTGTTACCATACAACATTGGGATCATCACCATGCTAATGCGCACTTGCCTTGGGATAATCACCATACTGGCGCATTACCCTTAATTTCATGAATTAACTCCTTACTACTCTCTGTTCAGTCAGTTAACTGAAGACTAGTTGACTAGTTAACTCAGCTAGGTGGAAGTTCACTCACGTAACTGCCTAATAGACTAGACTAGGTGGAAGTTCACTCTCGTAACTGCTGGTGTGTGTCCAAATCACTCTAGACCACTACTATGTCTCATTAGTTACTCATGTATCATATATCTATTGTAAATTATTCACTCTTTGAGTGTGGAATACGGTTAATGAGAATTTTTTAATTATTTCTCTCTTGCTTCTTCTTTTCTCCAATTCTCTCTGCAAATGTGTATATTATTGTTTAGCTATATCTATTCTGTGCAGTTTCAACACATTTATAGAAATTACCAAAATTCTTCTTCAGAAATATTTTGAAATAAAAGGATATATGCTAGTTGAAGTCGAATGGTACTATGATATCAACCACACAAAATTAAAATTCAAATTTGTCATTGTTATACTTACGGTCAAGTTGACAGTACAATAATTTTACTTGAACAACCCTCCATTAATTTTTCTGTAACTTTTCGATGCTTCTCTTATGCAAACACATCCTGGAAAGTATAACTATGACTCATTTTCTATATTCCTTGATTGAAAAGCATGTACAGTTGTCTAATGCACTTCATAGTTACTGTTAAGACCATAAATGGGGCTTTGTTAAGACCAATTCCCGCTTCTGAAAATTTCCCTCCTCTTTCTTTTTCCCCTCTACTTTCCCTTTCTGGTTACTTTGTCATTTTTCGGAAAATGTCGAAGTGCACGGGTTGGCGGATTCACGCGCTCACATTTCCACTTATGCTTTTATATCACGAGTCCCACCAAACGCTTCCCCATTTCATACTCAACCACTTTTTCGATCGCGATTTCTCGGCCAGGCGGGCTCAAGATTGTGCTTCCATTGTTCTACGCCCTACAAACAACACCCGAAGTTCCCTGATACACAAATTGACAACCAAATTCACCTTTATTTTCCCCCTCTACTTTCCCTTTCTGGTTACTTAGTCATTTTTTCGAAAATGTCTCATGTTTTTATATCACGAGTCCGTCGACCGCTTCCTCGTTCCATACTTAGCCACTTTTTTTATCGCCAGTTCCCAGGCAGGTGCGCTCAACATTGCGCTTCCATTATTCCATGACCTACAAACAACACCTAGAGTTTCGTGATATACAAATTGACCATCAAACTCTGCAAGCATGCCTTATTCTGTGTTACACATTTTGCATTCAAAATCTCGGAGACATACAATTTGACCGTCGGGCCCTCACATCTCCTGAGTATAACTTGCGACCCTATTTTGAAGCCCAACCAACCGCTTTCCATACTTGGCCATTTCTTGGAATCTCTTTCGTAGGTCGTCCAGTTGGCGGGTTCACAAAATCTCCAATCCTTAATTGCTCTCCGTCGTTCCTGCCAACTTCACACTTCTTTCTAAGTTTGCAATTATTAAACTTTAATGTTAACAACTCATCATGTAGGGACCGTAAATATTGTCATTAATGAGCAAAAGGCTCGAGGAGATCTCCCATTAATACGCATCAAACCAAGATTTGTGGGGGGTTATATTATCCATTTTGAGTGTTCATTTCAAACATCATGGAATCTCTTTCACGTGTCGTCAGGTTGGCGGCTTCACGAAATCTCCAATCTTTAATCGCTCTTTTTCGTCCCCACCACCTTCGCACTTCTTTTTAAGTATGCAATTATTAAGATTTAATGGTAACAACTCATTATGTAGGAACCGTAGACATTATCATTAATCAGTGAAAGGATCGAGGATATCTCCCATTGATACACATTAAACCAAGATTTGCGAAGGCTTATATTATCCCTTCCGAGTGTTCATTTCAAATATCATCTTGAGAAAACGAATATTCTCGTCAACTTATGGCAGCAACTCAACAACAATTATGTGGAGATACAGTAAACACCTTTGGGCATGATGACCGGAACTTCTAGTGGTCCAGGGCATATTCTTACTACTCGTCCCCTTCCGCACAGAAGGAAGTAATTTGGACATCTCGAATTGCTCGTGTAGGCTGTCCCTGAAGTCTTTGACTATAAGGAGATGGTCTCTTGGTGCACCGAGAGATATATATCAATCCAAAGAATTATTCAATTGCGGGACCAGTCTCATGTTCTGTGGAGATACAGTGAACATCTTCGGGCGTGAGGACCAGAACTTCCAATGGTCCAGGGCATATTCTTACTACTCATCCCCTTCCACCGAAAACGAAGTAATTTGGACCTCCGGAATTGCTCGTGCAGGTTGTGTCCCTGAAGTATTTGACTGTAAGGAGGTGGTCTCTTGGTGCATCGAGAGATATATTTCAAGCCAAAGAATTATTCCGTTGCGGGACCACTCTCTTATTTCTTTGTCACCTCAGGTCTTCCGCAAGATGTTGAGATTGTCGAAGCCAACATTGACCTTCAGAGGAGAAGATTGCAAGGAGTTCCTAAAAAAGCATGATACTCAGTTTTGTATGCATGTTCAAGAGCTTGTCGATGCCTTCTGCATCTTGTTGCACTAGATGAACAACAAAAAATTGTATGCATGTTTATTTTTGTAACTCCTCCACCTATATTTATGACAAGTATGTTCAATGTTTTGGTGCAAAGAACTCAATCCAATGTCTATGGATAAATATATATTACCCACTATTTTTCTTATAGATTTACTATTAAAAAATTGCCTTGGAATTATGGTTGGAGCTTCTTTGTTGGATTTAACACCTCTTCTCATTTGCATGGTTCGATAGTCTCGTAATTCTTAAATATTGTATTGACTCAAGTAATTTGATCAAATATTAATCATGGAACAATTATGTGACACTGCATTGTATCGATCACATGAGGCTTCTACGGAAACATAAATGAATTTCACACACAATTTCAAACCAACATTCAATTCCATTCGTAATGTAGATAGAACATAGCAACACTAATTCACGATGTGGGAGTTGGGGCCCCACACAAGAAGTTTCGTTCTCATCTCAAACTTATTGAGTGAACGATCTCTATATTCCCTCTCACTTCCTTGATTCATTCACTCGAGAAGGAAGCATATTATTGGTTGTCCATCCCCTGACCTCTATTTGACAACTTTTACTTTATTAATGAAATTACCAAAATTCTTCTTCGCAAATATTTTGAAAATAAATGATATATGCTAGTTGAAGTCAATTGGGGCTATGATATCAACCACAAAATTAAAATTCAAGTTCGTCGTTGTTATACTTATGGTCAAGTTGACAATAAAATAAGTTTATTTCAACAACCCTCCATTGATTTCTCTGTAGCTTTTCGATGCTTCTCTTATGCAAACACAACCTGGAAAGTATAACTATGACTCACTTTCTCTATTCTTTGATTGAAGATCATGTAGAGCTATCTAATTGACTTCATAGTAATTGTTGCTCCTAAAGTCTGCACCTGAGTGCTAAAGGGCGGAGCCAGGCCACCAAAATTTTGGAATGGTTGTTCTTTTGAATTTGTTGGTGAGTTGGAGGGTTGTTTCACCAAGACAAAAGCATGGTCAAATCGGAAATATGCTATGGATGAGAATTCTCCTTGGTTGTAGAAGATTAATGACAGACAAGTGAAATAATAGAGGGAAACAACAAAACATTCAATGAATAATTTCTTGCAAGAAGTTTAATACTTAAAATAATATTTCAAGGCATTAAACAATGTATCAAAAACACAATTACTCCCACAAGTTGCAATAAAAACAAATCTTCATTAAAGCATTAGCTTACGCACCCCAGTCGTCTGAAATGACCAATAGCCCAATCTACCAAATCAACCTCCCTATTATCGGATCGACAAAGATGAATATTATGGAATTAGAGATTTTTTTTGTGTGAATTGAATTGGAAAAAATTGTTACTTATTCTAGTTTTTTTAAGGCCTTATCACAGTAAGAATGCAAAATTATGCTAACCCACTGTTATATACAAAATCCAAACATCAATAGCGCTTGTAAATCAACTATACATAGTTATAGCCAAAAATCAAGTTATAGTTTATATTTGCATTTTCTCACACCCTTTTTAATGATACAAACACAATACAAAACAAGTATGTGGATAAAATATTGGACTAGAAAATGGTTATTTTGCAGCAATGGGGCTTGTTTGAGACCAATTCCTGCTTCCGTCCCCTTTTCTATTTTCCCACTCTCTTTTATCCCCTTATTTTCCCTCTTCTATACTTAACTGAATTCCCCTTTCTTTTCCCCTCTACTTTCTCTTTCTTGTTACTTAGTCGTTTTTCAGAAAATGTCTAAGTGCACGGGTTGGAGGACTCACAGGTTTACATTTCCACTCATGCTTTTGTATCACGACTTCGATCGGCCACTTCCCCATTCCATACTTAGCCACTTTTTTTATCGTGGGTTCCCAGGCAGGCAGGCTCTAGATTGCACTTCCATTGTTCTGTGACCTACAAACAACACCCAGAGTTTCGCGATATACAAATTGACTATCAGACTCCCCCATCATGCCCTCTTTCATGTTACACATTTTGAACTCAAAAGTTCTGAGACATACAATTTGACCGTCGGGCCCTCACGTCTCCTGAGGATCCCTTGTCACCCTATTTTTAAGCCTGACCGATCGCTTTCCATACTTGGCCATTTCTTGGAATCTCTTTTTCTTATCGTCAGGTTGGCGGGTTCATAAAATCTCCAATTCTTAATCATTTTTTCTTGTGTCGGCCACCTTCGCACTTCTTTCCAAGTATGCAATTAGTAGTTTTTAATGCTAGCAACTCATCATGCAATGAGCGAAAGGCTCAAGGAGATAGTCACACTAACTATCCCTACACAACTTGTCCAGAAACATGCAGAAAATATCTTGCCAGGTAATGGGATATCCATTACAAAATTCAATATATTATCGAAAACGAGTCTAATCGACCGCTTCCCCATTCCATACTTAGCCACTTTTTTTATCGCGGGTTCTTGGACAGGAGGGATAAAGATTGTGCTTCCATTGTTCTGTGACCTATAAACAACACCAGGAGTTCCGCGATATACAAATTGATCATTGTACTACCCCATCATGCCCTCTTCCGTGTTACACATTTTGCACTCAAAAGTTTTGAGACATACAATTTGACCGTCGGGCCCTCACCTCTCCTGAGTATCCCTTGTGACCCTATTTTGAATCCTGACTTACCACTTTCCATACTTAGCCATTCCTTAATCGTTCTTCCCCATCCCCGCCACCTTTGCACTTCTTTCTAAATATGCAATTAGTAATATTTAATGATAACAACTCATCATGCAGGAATCGTAAAGATTGTCATTAATGAGCGAAAGGCTCGAGGAGATCTCCCATTAATATGCATTAAACCAAGATTTGTGGAGGGTTATATTATCCCTATCGAGTGTTCATTTCAAACATCATGGAATGTCTTTCACGAGTCGTTGGGTTGGCGAGTTCATGAAATCTCCAATCCTTAATCACTCTTTGTCATCCCCGCCAGCTTCACACTTCTTTCTAAGTATGAAATTAGTAATATTTAATGCTAACATTTCATCATGCAGGAACCATAGAGATTGTCATTAATGAGCGAAAGGCTCGAGTGTAACAACCCAAACTGATTAATTTTATCATAGTTTCTAGTTTAAATTTAATTAATTATTAAAATATATTAAATGAGTCTTTTATTATTTTATTATTAAAAGGTGGGTGAAGTATTTAATGGGGGGATAAGGCTGTTGGGGAATTAATGAGGGGATAAGGTTGTTGGGAATTTATGAGGGGGATTTGAGAGAGGAGGATAAGGAAGAAGGGGAGGACTTGGAAGAGGATCTCATTTTTTGTTTGAGGATTTCTGAATTTATGAAAGATGGAGGAGGAGGAATCAGGAAGAATTGTTTTGGGGAACTCTCACAGGGCACTGTTGTTGCTGGGAATTTTGGGCTCGGGGGCCAGGAAACCGCAAGGATTCATGCAGCTAGGGAGCTAGAGAGGTTTTTCCTAGTTGGCTGGGAGGTTAATGTTCAGTCTGGGCAAGAACGGGCAAGAACAAGAATAGGATCAGACAGAAAAGGGACTAGATAACCAACCTGCAAGTGGAGGTATATATTATGTCGTGTTTATCATTATTATTATGTTGTTGTTATCATTAATTTTTTGATGTTGTTATCATTATTCTGTTGTTGTTGATGATATTATTCTGTTGTTACTCTTTATTCTTGGTTTATCCCAAGTATAAGAAAATTATTAAAAGAAATTCTAAACTAAATTTTAGAAAACTTTTAATTATTTTGAGTCTTGAAAATAAACAGGCTCTACACATGGTATCAGAGCTCAGTTTCAAAACTGAAACCTAGGCTTGACCACCCACAATGCTGGGATTTTGTCTTTGTAAAAAAAAAAAAACACTAAACCCTCTCACTCATAGCTAATAAACTCTTCTACAGGCACCTGCAGCACAAAATCAATGCCCAAACATGTTAATTTTGCTCACTCTAAGATGTTCAGCTCTCCAAACCTCGCTACTTTATCTCCAAACTTGTTCCCCAACATGAAAGAAAAAAAAATGAGGTGATTCAGGGTTCTAAATGCACTCGTGGTCAGTGGGAGAAAAAAAAACAAATGTGGGCCAAACTTGAATTTCATTTTGTTTGCAGTATTTGTTTCCTGTTGCATGAAGGAACGGGTCCTGCAAACACGTATCCCTCAGAAAAAGATTTTTGATCGTACAGAATGCAATGCAGATCAAGGGATCCAATCCATACCAGATCCTAGATCTTCAGTCTAGGGTGATAAATCCAGTAACTCAGTTTTATGCTTTCGTATGGGTTTTGTTTTCTTTTGTGAAAACAGGAAATCTTCAATATGTAAAGAAATGTTGTATGGATCATGGTTCCATATCTTTGTGCTTTGTAAAGGAACGAGGCACCATCTTCTTTGAATTGTTTTTGTCTTGCAGTGAGGGATTTTAAGCATCAATTTTGAAATCTGTTGTCAGTCAACATAGCAAAACCAGATAGCAGGAAGCTTGAATATCATGTAGCATGTATCCCTATGGGTATAACCAGGTCCATATACTACTACTAGAATATAATAAAATTTCATTTTCTGAGTTCAACAAAAAAAAAATCATCTAGCATGAATCCACTCACAGCAAAAAGATTAGATACAGTTGTTGCAAATCAGGTAAAAAAAAAAAGGAAAAGGAATTCATGAGAATTTATACCTTTAAATGAAAGATATGGGCAGCCGAAAAGTTTCAACAGTGTATCAGAAGCAAGTGTATCATCATTTTCCATGATTTGGAAAACAGAAAAGGCACTCATAACAAATATCACAAAATTGAATTTCCTTATTTTACTGAAATTATCAGGTTCGTCACATGCCCTATGCTTCATAAACATCCTTTTAGTGGTGTCATCAGATGACCTTAGAACCATTTCTCCATGTTGTATACCATTAAACATCCAATTTTCCAAGATAGGAAAATCCTCAGCAACATTTTCTAACAAGCCTCTACTATCAAAAATGTAGAATCTTTTTGAAGTCCCAGGAACCATGTATTCTTGGAGAAAGAGGCTCCCACTTTCAGCAGATGACTTGCCTGAAAAGAAAAGACACCCACTTATCTCAATTTTTTTAGTCAAATGTTCCCTATGAAAATAGAGACCCTAAATAACAGAATTTCAATGAATAAGGAGCAAAGTTGAATACCACATGGTACAGGCTAAAGTAAATCCACTGAACCATTTTTTTAGGGAAAGAAAATCAACAAATGAGAGCATGTTACCATTGAAGTGCAAATAAATATTAAAAAAGTAATAATATCAGTTCTGATAGACTCACAATGATATCACCATATGGAACAAGGGTTGCATGGCAACGCAGTCCCTGCCTAATTAGTTGGGAAATACATGTTGAACAATGAAACTTAATATAACTAAATGCACAAGTAATGAATATTTTTTGTCAAAAGATAATAATTGAGGATTGTTTGTTATTCAAAATGTATAATGAACATAATTTCTTTTATTTGGCT
>JASDQU010500917.1:12340-25531 GCA_032191745.1 Picea mariana | reverse complement strand
ATATTTTCTTTAGTCGATCTTCAACCCTTCACCAAACTCGTTGATCCACGATCATCGACCATCAGGGATTTCTGTTGGCAAATTTCCACACTTAGAATTTTTGAAAAAATCCCCGAAAAATCTAGGCCGTTTATCTCCTGACCAAGATAATCTCAATCATTGGTTTTCTCCAACTTCCCAAACAACTGAAATGAATACGAATCACCCAAAATCTGTCAATCCCCGACCATTTGTCATCGACAATCAAATATTTTTATTGGTCAATCTTAAATCTTTCACTAAACTTTTCAATCCATGACCATCGATCATTGACCATTTTTCTTGGAGAACTTCCACACTTAGAATTTTTGACAAAATCCTTAGTGAATCTGGGTCGTTGATCTCCCGACCAGTATGATCTCGATCATTGATTTTCTCCAACTCCGTCCAAAATTATAGCGGCCATTAAAACTCAAATTTTTCGACCTTATAAGTCAAATTCGGCTCTGCAACTTTGTAGATTGAATCCATTAAATTCTTATACAATCTTGGAATCATTCAAACTCAAATCCGTTCATGAATTTGGGGGATTTCACTCAAATGTTTCCACCATTTTCCCCCAAATTCACACACACATACACATATATATAATTTGTGACATCTAATATTCATGATTCGTACYTGTTCTGGACCGTAACAKTCTAGTGTTTCAACCATAAGCTCTGATACCAATTTTTAATGTACCCATCCTCCCATAGGCCAGGCATGCCACACAAAGAATGCACCTCTTGGCTGATTTTGAATCACTGATAACAATTAGTTAATAAAGAAGCATGGAATACATACATTCAATGAATTGAGATCCATTCTATATCACAGATCATTAAACAATGTTCCATGCACAACAAATAACCAACAGAGAGGCACACTAAAATGCATATCTCCAAGATAATTAAAATACACAACAGAATAAACATTATACAGAAAACACATCACAAAGAGCACTTAAATTTTCAATTAAATATTCACCAACCAGTTGCAGACCAAGGACGTTCCTCCCAGCCATAGACAATGTTGTTATTTTACTCTCAACAGCAGGTCACCCCCGAGCCAGGTCTATGAATCTAAAAGGATGGGTTCTAGTCCAAGTCTAAACACACAACAGTTGGCTAACTAGATCTTAGGTTTCCCAACCTCACAACAAATCCTAATTTCCATCTCTCTTTCCCCCTCAACATGCACAACCCAAATAAATGAGCACCTTTCTCTACCATGGAGTCCCTGAGGCTGTTCCATTTCTCTCCCAGGCTCCATTTCTATTGGTCAGGAAATCCCCCTACTCGAAACTCCAACGATTATTAGTTGTGGATAATTCTATCTGAACTACCATCAATCTCATAACTAACAGGTCTCTCAACACTCAAGCTATCATGGAACTTTCAACACTCACAACAATCCAAAGTACACCAGCTCTCTTCTATCTAGCCTGCACAACCCAAGCAATGGACCCCCTTCTCTACCACTCAGTCCCTCATGATTTTCCATCTCCTTCCAGGGATCCAGTGCTTCTGGTCAAGAATCTCCATGTTGGGACTCTCAGGATTCACAATTGTGGAGAGTTCTATTTGAATTTCCATAAAGATCATGCACATAGGAATCCATTCCCTTCTGGAATGATCAATAATTATTACAACCATTCATCAATGGCTCTCTTATTCCTGCCATTGTTTCCATGTTCCTCCCAAGAGCATAAGAACTAGCAATAGTGAGTGAAGAGGAAGGAAGAACAAGGGAACAAAACAAACCAGGGGAAGAAGATGAACAAAAGGGAAGGATGAATCCCCCCAAAATTCCCCCAGAGGCATCCTCATGCAACCATTTGTATCCATGCTCATACCAAGGATATATGCATTCATCCCGAGTGAAGGAAGAGGAAGAAGAACCAGGGAGAAGAAGTGCACCATGGAAATAATTCAAACCAAAGAAGTCGCCAAGGAATGTTTATATAATCACAAGAACCAATAACCATACATCCTCCCCCAAGAGGCCCATGTAACCACTTTTATCCATAAAATCAATTATGGGTAAATAAAATAATAATAAAAAGAATACTTAGCCCCTCAATCCCCCTCTCTCATAGAATCATAGCCCCCTATCTCTTTTTTCCTTGTATGTCATGTAGCTAGCAGTGTATTTTATTAATGTATAGGGAGTATTACATTTCCTAGGCACTTTGGCCCATTTTCAACTTTACTGGCTCACCAGTCTAAGTCAAAATTACATAATATATTATAGCTCATAAGGGTTAAAACTAGGATGTTACATTGGGGAGGAGAGGAGGGGATTCTGGGAATTAAGGGAGGTTGTATTGACAGTAATTCCCAATGGGAATTTACCATGAAGAATGAAAGTGAAGCCCAATGGGAAGAATTTTTGGAATAATTCTAATGAAATATTCAGTTGAATTCTAATGGGTGAGGGGAGAAATGAAAAAATTAAATTTAAATTTAAACGAGACAAAAATGGAATTAACTAATAAAAATATACATCCTAGGACTTAGGGGAAGTATGGGAAAAAAATAAATAAAATGAGAAATTAGAAATAAATAAAAGTGTGTGTGTGTGTACCAAAAAGTAAAACTAATTTGGCCCAAAGTAAAAACAAATTTGGCCCATGTAAAACTATTTCTAATGTAAACTTGGTTTTTCCCATGTAAAAAATAAATACCAAGGGTAATTTGGGGGAAAACCATGGGAAATAGAAACACTAGGCAATTTGTAAAAAGTATGTGCAATCAAAACCATTTGTTTTTTCAAAACTAAGAGAAAAATACAAATGAAAATAAATAAATACATAAAAATAAATAAATAAAAATACACAAAAAATAAATAAATAAAATTAGAAATATAATAAAACTACATAAATTATATACAAAACTAAAAATAAAAATAAGGAAAATGAGCCCATTTTACACATGATTCAGGGTTCCATGCAAGTCAAGGTCCCTCACCTAGGGACCAAAATAGAAGCATGGCATATCATGTAGATTTTGATTAAATGGGTGTCGATTCATTTAGGTATGTCATACAATGATCATGATTGCTCAAATTCAGATGCGACAAATGGAAAGTGAGAAGAGGATAAAAATGCGATGCATCATTTGACACATTAATGTCAAAAATAGAAACTCACATGATAAAAGAAGATCGTCGTTGTACGGGCACACTATATATGTCAATCCAATCAAACTAAACATTTCAGAAGGAAGATATGATAATATTTCAAAGAGAGGGAATATGATCATATCATGGAAAATGTTCTTACATCAGGACACAATGCATGAAATTGGTTACGAAAAATGGCGAGCAAGCATTGGGTGATGATAAAACAAGTTTCTACATCCAAAAATCTTAATAGGTCTATGGCTTGGGTTTTAGAAGAGAGGGTATGTCAAAAGAAGAACCCGATAGATATTAATATAAAGAATTGCATGCCTTACAAACCTTAGGAATATCACAAGGAACTTCACTCGGCTAGTCCGATGAGACAAACCCGATGAAGGCAACCCGATAGGAATTTGGAATTAAGGATTCATATAAGTATTAAGACAATGCACACTAAAAACTATGAATGAGGATTCCTGATAGATTAAATATGATGAGCTCTTGGGATAGGATTGCGAGAAAGGTGTATCTGATAGCCTTGCAAGCTTCAGACCTTGGGGAAATAGCAAGCAAATGTGAATTTGGTTTCTGATGAGGGATATCCTAGTAAGGATCAATGTTATGGTCTCATTAACACAATGATTATAAAAAAAAAAAAAATTGACTAAGTTTTCATAAACATAAGATTTAGTTCATAATGCTAACCATTGGTATCAAATGACAGAAAATATATGCATATAAAGAAGTCTAGACAAGAGGAAGAAGAACAAGGGATTCTCCACATATATTTTAAGGATGGAGTGGCCATGTAAAGGAAGTGACCCTATGAACATGCTCCTACAACCATATAAAATATGAGATTAGTTATGAAATTAAGAAGACACTTGCTAGTGTAACATAAACATTACATTCTCTTCCTTCAACAAAATTATGAATAAGTGTCATGAAATATTCATGTAGCAAGTCTCAAATTCATAGAAAGGATTGATAATCTCATGATTCAGGCTAACAGTTCAAAACTAAAGAGTACGATCAACATACGAGAGCATAAATATGAAGGCATTAGGCACAACATGCAAGCTAGAGGATGCATAATTTAAGTTATCCATTAAGAAAATCCTCAACAACAAAATCATTGATGACAATCATCAATCAAGATCAAACCCCCAACTCCCTCAAGGTAGACAAAGAATCAACATTAGGCTCAAGTAGTAGAGGATTAGGCATTAGAGTTCAAACTTTAGTAGGAAGGCCCTTTCCTTTCTCTTGTAAAAGAAAAAGTAAAAGGGGGGTTGTTGTGGCCTCAACAGACTAGAAATTCAGTCTTTTCCAAAAGTAAATTGCAAAATGTAAGCCTATCATTTCCAATATGAACACTACTTATAAACAAGGTAGTAATTATGATTATTTAGTTAATCTTGACGATTCAAGGAATTTGTTTAAACAATGTAAATATTATGATCRATATGGAGTGTAACATTGCTAAACGGAAGTGAAAAAAATTGAATAACCAAAAGAATGTAATACTTTCTAACTATGATAACCTTGCTAAAAGAAAGTAATCATTCCAATCTTCCATAGAAATGTAACTGTGTTTATCAAGGAGGTGTTTGTCTACAAGAAAATATAARTAATCACACTACTCACAATCAAACTTTATATGATAATTCAATTCAAGAAATATAACTCTTTGTATCAACACAATAATAAGTGATAGGAAAAGATAAATTATCACACCACACTTAATTTATTAATGCAACTAACTTTAAATAGAAATTACCAAGAAAAATAGTCTTACAAAACTAACTACTATAACACATGTTTTGTTGGATTGGGACATGCATCCTAAAACAAAGTGTTGGAAAAGGAACAACAGTTGCTAAATCAAATTCACACACATTTATAAAGGAAAGAACTAAGCTCGAGCAATTTCATCAAAACAATAGTTCAACTACAAGAAGCAATATCTCATCATATTCTTCATACATTCTCTACTACTTGTAAAAGAGAGAGAGAGGCATGTTTTTATATTTCCCTATGAGTATCTAAATTGATGCAAATAGATCTAGACAATATTGAGAACCAATTTTTCTCAAGTTGTCTTTAACACTAATTACCATAAATCTAGTATGAAACAATGACCATCTTGTTCTTTTTTCAAAAATTGAGCCATTGTGGTTCCAAGATGTCCAACCTAAAACTATTTTCGGGTTGGTCAAATACTATATTCATTACAAAATGTAAATCATGTTTTTTCTTTACACGTTGCTTTTATAGCTTCCAAAACAATCCATAGCTTCATGCCAGACATAAGTTCTAGATGCTCGACTGAATACTCGACATATATCATTCCATATTCATGGTCCAAAATATTATATATCCTTTCTATAGAGTTTACATATCTTTGGGGTTTCACAAATCCATTGTATATTTTTTGCAACTGAGTTGTATCCTTTCCACGACATATCTGTAGGATACAACTTCTACAACATTTATGCAGGAGGTTAGGAATATACAACTTCTTTTGTTTATGGTCAAATAGTCAAAAAATATGATAAAATACAATCCAATAAGTACCTCATGCCAAAAGTGTCACTTGATCACAAAAATGGTAATTAAATACTAAAAAGGTGGATGAAAAGTATTTAAATGATGACAAAACACTAGATAAAAGGATGACAATATCAAGGCCTGTCACTTTCTCTATTTTTTAAATGAAAACAAATTTATATTAGCAACTTAATCTATAGGAATTTGAATAGTCTCATCACCTCCTCTAACCATGCCGAAACAAAAATTATATATAAATGTTTGAGTGGTGAACACTTCTTCCATCTAAGAAAAATGTTGTCGCCCTATGTTGTCTACTTTGGTCTATTATGTTAGTTAATTTTTTCTTGTATGGTTTATTCTACTTCAATGCTATTAAAATATTTCTTCTTCAATTCTTCTTCCATTTTCCTCTCCTCTTCAACTTATTTTTGTGCTAATTCCTTATCGTCTACATCAACTTTGTCTTTCCTCTCCTCTTATACCTTATTTTTTTCCAATTCCTCTCTAGATTTAGCATTTGATTACTTTTTATTTTCCAAGTCTTCTTTCTTAGAATATTTTTTCTATGCTTGTTATATTATGTTGTCCTCAACTTCTATCTTAGCCTTCAGTACTCTTAGAAATCACCCTTGTGGCTTTTTTCTTATTTCTTCTTTCTTCCTTTTCAATAATGAATTGAAAATTATTAAATTGTTTTGCATAAGTCAATGTTCTTTTGTGAGGTTTCTCATTCTAATTCTATTGATGTGAAAAACATAAATATATGCTCATCTCTTATTTGTGCCTTATAGAAATCCCTAGGGGATCATGCATTTGATATCTTTGTAAATTTAAATTATATGACCCTACATTTTGTCCTTTCATCCTAGACCACATGGATTATATTACCTCATACATGCCTATATATATTGGATAGGTTGGGCACAACTTCTTTTGGTGTTGGTTTATGTAGGAATTTAAACCATGCATAGATGTTTTATACCTAATATCTTGGATGATAAACCTATTTGGCATATAGGATGGAATTGTATGGGGTGCTTGTGTGTCACCATAAATCTAGATAAAGATGGAGTGTTTATTGAAGTACCAATATCCATTGTTCTTGAAAACCTCTATTGCTTCTAGAGATATTATTGGGTAGGATTTGAAAAAAAAGAGTTCATATACTGGTGCCAAGACACCATCATAAATAAGTGCATGTTGAAATCAATACTTTCTCTTCCGTAAATCTTTGCAATAAACATGAATATTAGAATACTCTAGGGACCAACACTAACCTAACCAAATCAAGGAATAAAAAGCATAGATCACATATAACAAGTAATAGGACATGTTAAATTCTATGGCTCCTGAGAAAGCATCTAATTGAACTTTGCTAATGGATTATAAAACATATTTATAAAGGATAGTGGCCTATTTGAAAATTATGCATCCTTAAGTGATTTCATACATAATTGATACCCATCCTATCTTCACATGAATTGAAAATTCTTAATTAAATATGTTTCTAATCAATTGAGGTACATGTTATCGTACAGTTTGTAGTTTGCGAAAATCCCAACCTAAGAAACAAGTGTGTGACACAACTGGGGACAATTATCATTGTCACCTCAATAGATATCCCTCTTGTTTTAGTGATGGAAAACTCAAACAAGGGAGGCTTCCCATTTGACCCTAGGGGGGTTGTAATGGAAAAGAAAAAGAGCCGAAGGAACCACCCCTATTGGTCACAATTAAAGGATCTTGAGGATTGATGGAGGATTAGTATAGGGGAAGGAAATAATACCAATTAATAATACCTACAAGATAGATGTTAGACCAAGCAAACAAAGAAAAATGTATGATGAAATAACTCCCAAGAAAAGAAGGAAATCGGTGAGAGGCATTTTATATCCCCAAATTGCACCATATAATAGAGATGTATCAGCAAAAATGAAATTTTAACAGCTGAAAATTATACCATCAAAATTAATATGATATATTGGATACGAAAGCTTGCACTTAGTAAGAAATTTTCCAATGATTAGATCGAGATTTCGATACCAAAAGAGGGTTGTAAAAGAGTGTTATAAACAAAGAATTATGAAATCCCTATGGTTGTAGAAAAAGTTTTCTACAATAGAAAATTATAACCACTAAAATAAGCAAGTAAGCTATCCAAACAATATCTCTTTGTTAGTAGATTAATTATCACAACTTACAAGTAATTTTCAGTGGTAGAATAGTAGACAAAATGTGTAAGAGAGATATTTAAACCCTTATAACACCCAACAACGATCCTTCAAAATTGTCTAGCTTCAGATACAAGATGAACTAGGGTTTAGAGTTTCTCTAGAGGTGTAAATCGACTTACTTCATGAAAACATAAACCCTAGCTAATACTTGAAACAAGTGTGTAAACACTCTTACTCTTTGTTTCAATCATTATATCTATTCAATATCAAAAAACAAATAAACCTTGTTGGAGGGTGTAAGCCCTTTTACTTTTGCTAGGATTTAAGATATTTTTCTTGAATTTAAACAAGCTAGACAACAATAAATTGTAGAAATTACTCACCAAATCCAAGAGATAGCATGCATAAACCCCTTACTACCAATAATCATCAACAATTTTCCAATGAAACACCATCAAGAAAAATTTCTAGCCTTTATTGCTCGAGTAGACAAGAGTTGCATCCATTTTGACAAGAAAAAGGGAGATAGTGATTTGTCCAAGAGAGATGAAATTTCAGTCCTTAGAGTCTCATTATCAAGAGGTGAGTTATGTCCAAATGAAAACTACTTGCCTCATATTTATGTGAGGAAACCCAAGTCATGGGGTGTCCACATTACAATTAAAGCCATAATTCTAGGCTAAAACCTAAGTTATAATGCTTAATTAGAATATTGTTTTTCTCTTTTTCCCACATAGGCTACAAAATGAAAAAAATAAAATAATGATGGCATATTATCCCATAAATATCCTATCCAAGGTGGAATGAGTGAGGATAAGCCTCGAAAGGCTAGGACATCATGCTATAAGCGTGCCATATCACCCCAAAATTAAGTAACAGAGTGGGGCTTCAATCCCACAAAACCACCAAATGCGCTAAAACAACCAAAAGTCCCCTAAAAATGTGACGTTTTTCTCTAAAGAAGGGACGTTTGGGAATAGGAGGGTGACTTCATCTCCCCTTCATGCTTATAGACCTCATCCAACTGCTAGAGACGTCCTCCAAGGTGAAACATTCATCATATTGGGCCTCCAATGTGAACGACACAACATCCATACAATGGGATTCCAAGCCCATATGAAGGTCCAAGTGGCTTAGTCCCTTCATGAATGAATTTCATCGGGAAAGGTCCAAAAAATACAAGAAAATACACCCTCCAAGGGTCCACAAGTCACATATATCATTCCAAGTAAACCATATTTAATAAAAGAACCACTCAAACATGTGAATTAAATCCCCCCCTTTCAAATTAAACAAATKCTCAAAGACGTTATACATTTTTCCAAATTTAGGTATGGGAGGGTTTTCATGGTGCCTTATTGGGTAGACAAATCCCCAATTCAAGGAATGTTTCCCAAGAAGACCCTATCCCATGTAGTGAGTATGAGGTGGATTCAGGTATGGATTTTGGGCATGGGGTTTCTTGACATATCAAAGGCTCATATTGTCTCATCTATGGGTTCATTTGTGGAGGGTACGCTACATCCATTTGTTTACAATGAAACACTTTTCCAAGCCCTTTATTTGCCTTTTATTTTTTATGGTTCGAACATTGAGTGTTATGTTAAATTGAAATTGAAGGAGCATCATGATTATGTTAGCCTATGGCTTACCTTAACAATCACTAAGTCTAAAATTCCACCTATATTTGTATTATTCATTTACGATATTAGTAATATATCCTCAAGTGATGACTAATGAATTAGTTAATATTGACTATCCTTATCATCATGCATGATTTTAGGATCTAGAGAAAATATCTCTATGAGGTGGCATCACCCATTGTACTATAAATATGTACCATTAGTATGAATAATTAAAGTGTTGTGTAGTGATCCTTTTCCTCCATCTTGTTGTTCTTGTCTATATTTTATCAATTGGTATCAGAGCATGACCCTCACGAGATGATATAACATGTGGTTAAAGGTGACCATACAAGGGTCAAGGCCAAGCCCCAATAGTTGTCTTTTTTCTTGTAGGGTATTGTGTATTGTGGTTGGTGTCTATTTTCTTGAATGCTTGGATGTTTAATTTCTAGTTTTGACACAAAAACAATTGGTTAATGTAAGCACATCTCAATCAAGCATTTACAATCAAAGCAAGTGTAATCAAGTAGAGACAACGAATATTGTAGCACATGCATGATCAAGAATAAGTAATCAAACAACTGCAACAATATCAATTTCTCAACAACATTTCTTCATCAAATAACTTAAACAATAGACGAATCAATCTCGCAATCAAAGAAGAATTGGGTGTGACTTGGAATCAAAGCACTGTCAAATTTGAAGATCTATTCAATTTTTAAATCAACGATAATTTTTAGCTTACAAATAGTCATTTTGTAAGTTTACTTGTGTTTTTAAATCAAGTGAAGTTGAATTTGAAATTGGGTGCATTCTCGGCTCAGCCCAACACCCAAGAGTCATTGTCATTTTGAGTCGAAATTGACAAGGTTGAGTAGTTTAAACTCAATCAATCATTGTAATACTTTGGGATGGATTTTCGGTGGTAACCGACATCCTCATATTCCTAAAAGAAATTTCTAGTGAACAACTGCAAATGAGCATGAATAGAAGGTGAATGAGAAGTGGAAACAAGTGCGTTAAAATGGAGCAAAATCTAGAATTATTAGAGTTACTGAACACTCTAATAATCACTATTGAAGACAAAACAATGATATTGAACAAAGAAACTCTTCAATCAATACTAACTTGTTTGCAAGTAAATAAATCTAAGGTTATACTTTTTCAAGAAAAATCCCAGCTATTGAAGGTTTAGTTGATAGATATAAAAAATCAACAGCCAATGAAGTATTCTGAGCTAGTTTTTGTTTAGAAAACCCCAATCTATGATAATGATGATGATTTTTTTTATCAATAGTCAGTGAAGAAGCAACTTAGTAATACAAATCTAGATGTAGGCGAATATGAATCTATTCATGAACCTGCTTTTCAAGAGTTTTCTTTTGAGTTTCATGAAGAAAACCTTTCAATAATGCAACAACATGCAGTAAATCCACTTCCACAGATTTCAAAACAACAGGTTCAGAATACTCTTTCCAAGCCCATCATCAGACCTTGGGAATAAATCATTTACAACAAGAATAGAGCAGGACTTGGATATGACAAGGAAGTTACCTTTCATATTCTTGATTATTCCAAACCAATATAGTTCCAAAGTGTTGGATTCCTCCAAGAATATTCACTTTCACCTGTTCCAATTCTGCATCAGAATGATAAGTGCCAGCATTGTAATAAAGTTGGTAACAAGGAGAATCAATGTGTTGAACTCTATCCTTGCAAACATTGTGGAAAGCATAACCATTCTTCAGACATATGTTCAACACTGAAGAAACCTACACGATTGAAGATTAACTATGAGTGGATCGATCCTTGCTAGTGGTCATCAACAACCAAGCGATTATATAAGTCTTACTATAGAATTAAATCTTGAGTAATGACCAATATTGCAGCACGTAACATTTTTGTATCTCACATAATTGGTCCCATTATGGCATAGCTTCCGATCATGGCCCTCACAGGATGAGATAACATGTGGTTTTTTCCACATCCCCACTTTATGTTGTACTCAAATGGAACAAGTATGGTAATCTTTTGAGAATATAAGGAGGGAGTACAATGATGAAACTCCCATGCACCTTAAGGGGGGGATTTCAAAATTCCAGTGATGATGGTTCATGAAACTACTTGTGGTCTCTCCTTTCAGCTGGAAAAGGAGGGACTTGATGATCTAATTGGTTTTTAGACTAAAAGTTTCAACAACATGTATGCCAAGTGGGCATGAAATTTTCCAAATGGGAAACTCTAGTCTATAGATGACAGACTTTAGCAGAATTATGGTTCAATAATTTTAATTTGAATCATACATAATTGGGATGTTGATTTTGATTTTGAGAGAAATGATGTGGACGTTTGGTTCACATAGATGGTCATTCAACCTAGCAGAGGACAAGAGGATCCCTTTTTATTGCAGCTTGGCATTTGATTGAGTTGTCAGGCATTTTTAGGGATGTGTCAGACTAGAAGATGATTCACTTCTTTTGGTTCACTCTAATCAGATTGGAGTTTACATTAAGTGAACAGATTGCATGCATCCAAGATCACATGATTACATAGTAAGATTTTCCAGAGATGGAAAACTTTTGTAGGATTATGGTTTAATGAATTGCAATTGAATCATACACATTATACATTGGGATGTTGTTGGACACATAAAAGTGTCAAAATTGGTTAGTGGTCATCCAAAAACCATTAGATACATGGTATCAATTGGTTAGTGGTCATCCCAAACCACAGATTCAGAGAACACTTTCAGTGATGCACTGATAGTAGACTAGTGATACTACATGTTCATTAATTAGCAAAAGACATCATATTATTCTAGCTCAAATACTTGGAAAAATGATCGAATTGTCAAGTAATCAGGGAATGTTCAAATATTGCAATTGTTCACTTCCGTATCTCAGCTCTCTTCCATTTCATTTCAATTGAAACATTCAACATCTAAATTGGTGGTTTTTCAGGCATTTCTTCATTGAGGTTCAACATAGGAGTTTTAGTATGAAGACTTGGAATTGATACCATTTTATGATTTATTGTTGTTACTATTGATCGGACTTGTGATTGAACGGGGGAATGTTAGCCTATGGACTACCTTACCAATCACTAAGTCTAAATTGTCACCTATATTTGTATTATTCATTTATGATATTAGTAATATATCCTCAAGTGATGACTAATGAGGTAGTTAAGATTGCCAATCTGTAATGTCCCCACTTTGGGATATCATCACAGTGCATAGATTTATGATGACCAGAATAGCCAGATGGATGTTATAGCGAGTATAGGGATATTTGAGAGGCATTGTGGGGTCCATCTTGCATTGATCATCATATTCCATCATTATGAGTCATTCTGCACAGGTTGGCTTTGGTTTCGTTGCATTCCGACGATTTCCATGATTTTGACTATTTTGAGCTATAAGTTAATTGAAATCATTGAAGAGGTCATTTTGGGCACATTACTTGGAGGAACCTCTCAGTGTAATAGCTCATTGGAATTGGGAGGAGAAACATTATAGGATGGGATGGCTAGAAGTGACTTTTAGTGGCCAGGGAAGCCACAAGGAGAGATAAGGAGCTTTTTAAAGGTAAAAAGGTTAATTAATTAATTAAAGTGATTTAATTAATTAATTAAATATTAATAAAATGAAAGTCACTTTGGAGGGACAAGGTGAGCGAAAAAGTATAAAAGGAAGG
>JASDQU010500915.1:34781-53740 GCA_032191745.1 Picea mariana | reverse complement strand
TTATTTATGGAAACGTCATGTTGTATATGAGTCTAGGCCTTGTAGTGTTATTATTACTTTGAACAAGAAATTGTATAGGATACCCGAGGCTATCCCACCTAGTGCTATTTCCTTAATCTCTGCTAAGCAATGCAGGAAGGTCATCTCTCAGACGGGGAATTTTATCTTCTTCATGATTCACTCTTAGAATGAGAGAAAAATCATAGCCACATCTAGGGTCTTTGCAGCCGACCTCTCCACATAGCAGAAGCAAGTAGATAAGGTCGTGGAAGAATACTTGAATATCTTCTCCTCACCTACCGGGGTACCTCTGCACTGCCAGGTCAAACACCCCATCGATCTGACCCCCGACGCACCACTACCCAATGGGCTAGTCTATCACCGCTCTCTGTTAGAGAATGAGGAGATCAAGTGATAGATCCAAGAATTAATCCACAAGGGGCACATCCATCCTAGATCATCACCTTGCAGGAGCCCAATCATGCTGGTACAAAAGAAAGATGGAACCTGGTGAGTTTGCATTTATTATTGGTCTTTGAATAAAATAACAGTCAGAAACCAGTACCTGATTCCTTGAATCGACGACCTCCTTGATCAACTCATGGGGGACAAATACTTCATTAATATTAATCTGAAGTCTGGCTACCACCAAGTCCCGATATATCAGACAGATGTATGGAAGACTGCCTTCAAGTCAAAGGAAGTCCTTTTTGAATGGTTGGTCATGCCCTTTGGTCTGGCAAATGCTCCATCCACTTTCATGAGGATGATGGATGATATTCTGTGACCATTCACCAATACTTTTGTAGTGGTGTATCTTTATGACATTCTCATTTACAGTAAGACTTGGGCCAAACACTTGCATCATATTCAATAGGTTCTGCACACCCTACGATAGTACAATCTATACACCATCTTAGAAAAATGCTCCTTCGGCATGGACATGGTACATTACCTAGGATACATCATTGATCAACATGGCATAGATGTGGATCTAGACAAGATCCAAGTCATCCATGACTAGCCAGCCCCAACCACACTCACTGAGCTTCGGAGCTTCTTGGGCCTTGCCAATTTCTATTGTAGGTTTGTGTTGGGATTCTCCCATATTGCATGGGCCCTCAGCCAAATAACCAGGGGTGGTGGTAAGGAAAAATTTGTGTGGGGCCAGTCCCAACAACAAGCATTCGATGATTTGAAATAGCGCTTGTGTTCAGCCCCAATACTTTCACTACCAGACATGCAACAACCCTTTGAGATTAAGACTGATGCTTTAGACTATGTTGTGGGTGTCGTTCTCATGCAGCACAACCACCCTATGGCCTATCATAGTGCAACAATATTAGATGTTGTCCGTAAGTACCCTACTTACAACAAAGAAATGTACTCCATTGTGCAAGCCTGCCGCCTATGGAGACATGTCACATTACATTCTTGGGAGGGAGACAGTCATCCACACTGATCATAAACCACTATATCTCATGTAGACACAAGGAAAATTGCAGAATGACCACCATCAAAAGTGGTCCACATACTTGCAGCAATTCCACCTCAACTTCAACTATAAATCAAGAAGCACCAACCACGTCGATGATTTCCTCAGCAGACCACCATCATGACACTCACCACAGTGCTAGACTCCTATGGCCATGAGACCTTTGGATGGCCCCAACTCTATGAGATAGACCCAAACTTTTCCACCACTTACCAAATGTTGGGTGCAAAGGAAGCTGTTGATAATTTCCATCTTCAAGATGGGTTGTTGTGTCGTCTGGGCCATATATGTGTTCCCTCAAGTGAGAGAGTGAAGCTGATCTGAGAATCCCACTAAAGCCAGGTGGCAGGACACTTGAGTGTCAAAAAGATAGTGGCGATGCTACAAAACATTTCTACTGGCAAAAACTTCGACAGGAGGTCAACAAGTATATCAGGTCTTGCACTGCCTACGCTATTGCCAAACCAACCACTAAGAAACATGGATTGTACACCCCTCTTCCTACTCTTGATAGACCATGGGAATCCATCTCAGTGGACTACATGTTGGGCCTCCCGTTCACCAAGCGGAGAAATGACTGTGTTTTTTTGGTTGTCGATCGCTTTTCTAAGATGGTGATTCTAGCTTCTTGCAAGAAGAGCATCACAACATAAGCCACTTCCAAGCTCTTCTTTGAATGATTCAAGGTACATTTTGGAATCCCAAAAAACATTGTCTCAGATTGGGACAGTCAATTTCTCAGCACATTCTAGTCGAGCCTCTGGTCACTACTGGACACCAAGCTCACCAAATCCACGGCTTTCCTCCCCTAGACAGATGGCCAAACCGAGGTCATAAATCGAATGATCATGCATATTCTGTGCATGTATAACTCCAAGTGACCTCGCACATGGGATGAGATTCTTCCCTATGTTCAACATAGCTACAATCGAGCCCTGCATAACTCAACCTTCCACAACCCCTTTCAAGTGGGTTTGGGATTCCAACCATTGGGTCCCATAGATGTTGCACTTCCCCTTGCGGTCACCTCGATCGACTCTTATTTTGCTCCAACTGAGGCTAAAAAAGCCACCCAGTTCATTGAGAGGATCCAACACATCTGCCAATAGGTTTAGGATATCCTACAGAATTCTAATAACAAGTACAAGCAATGCCATGATCAACATCAGGTTCAACATAAGTTTCAAGTAGGTGACAAAGTTTGGTTGCACTTGCAGAAAGAACGCCTTATAGGAGCCTATCGGAAGCTTCAGCGAATCCATTATGGGCCATACACCATCACCAAGGCTGTGGGGGATAATGATTTTGTGCTCAGCATTCCTCCTTTCCTTGGACTGCACCCAGTGTTCAACATGGACCTCCTTCGGCCTTATTTCCCACCATTATTGGACACCTCAGACGTAGAAAAACAACTGACACCAACTGAGCTCAACCCCAACTACATACAACAAGCATCCATTGATTAGATTGTGGACACACATATCAAGGGAACTCGATAGCAAAGGATCCAACTTTATTGAGTCATCAAAGCAGGGCAACTCCTGTACCAAGGCAAGTGTCTCACCCGGGGCCAAATTCAGCAGAAATTTCCTCATCTGATGGGGGAACTCAACGCAATGGAGACCATTTCTTCCTAAGGATGGAGGATTGATCCAGGTGTATATCGGTGGCCACCCACCTTTTCCATCTGGCTCAAAACAACTTTCTAGCAATTTTGATAATTTACTATTTTTAGCAGTTTTTTGGGTCTTGAACATCCAGAGCCGTTTTGAGGCCCTAAATGACGTTTTTTCGAGTATCTTGTGGTTGCGAAAGTTGATCATGAAATTTTTTGCAACTGTTGTATTCCTCAGATAGATCTTTCTAATGGGCTATCATACACCTAAAATAGAGATTGTATGCAAAAGTTACAACCCCAAGAAGTTGACGTACTGACTTACCCAAACGGGGCCCACATGACTTTTGGCGCTTCATCTCCTAGGGTTAGGTTTTTGGATGTTTAGGGTTTTTGAAACTCTTGTTTATTTTAAAAATTCCTTGAGAGCCTCATTGTAATCATCTTCTTGTGAATGAGCACAACCATCACATCTCTTCTCAGAGATAAGCCGCCACAATTCGAGCAAGCTTGTTTTCCGCTGCATTTTACAGTTTCAACTTATTTCCTTATTGAATAGAAAACCATTTTTATTATATATCTGTTATTATGTGTTAAGCATATGGTAATAATCTGTATTCATTTCATTCTGCTTATAAAATCTAGATCAAAGGGACATTACAATACTCCCTTCCTGATATTGCTTGTTCTCAAGCAATGTCATCACAACCTGACGCTCCATCGACTGAGCCAAGATGAGACTGAAAATGATATCAGGGTCCTAAACCAATCTCTAGAAAGGACCACCATGTTGTTGTGACACCACTCTAGTAATAATCATCGAACCAATGTGCCTAGTTTGCATCCTCCTCTGCTGGGATCCCACACTAAAATACCTGTAGTGATTGAATGTAGTATCATGATTTTTTTCCTACAAAGGTATCTCCATGAAACCCAAATATGAAAATCCACTAACAACCTCAATCCTAGGTATCTGGAAAGAAGGTTTGTCTCACCGTTTGGAATAAGTCTCAACCTCTCCTCAACTGGCATCCAAAAAATAAATCATACCAATCACTATCACAATTGTGTTAGTCATCACCAATAGCTGGTCTAGCAATGTGCTCTTCTACCAAGGTAGACACTCCCCTATGTATCCAAGTCCCTCCCTGTGAGAAACTCTTGGACCTTCCCATAAGTTATGAAGTCACCCAAGTCCCAAATTATCTTATATGAAGTGAAGCACCCTCTACTCATCATACTGATCTTTACGGTGCTATCACATGAATGTGATTGACTACCCCTAGTAATCCAAGTGATCATAAGATGTTGAAACGCAGTCGAATCCTCAAGAGACTGCTCCTCCAAGTGACTAATCCTATGCACTCCAATTGTAAACTATGGAGAACAGAAAATGGAAATCCAACTTGTGTCAGTTATCATCCTATCAAAAAATGTAATCCCAGGGTCCCATCCCAGCCTTAGAAGGGAATCCTCATGTTGATGATGCATCCCTTTGATCATAATTGTCTGATCACTATGCTCAAAATGTGTTATCCTCTCCTGGAATCCTCCATCATGGACCATACTCATCCAAGGCACCTTATTGAAGTCAACACATGTCAATCCATGACTATCCTCAATCCTAGGTATCATGAGGGAAAAGAAAAACTTCACAACTCCTCTCACAACATTCCCACCATGATGCAGACCAATCACTACCACAACTTAGTCAGTCATCAACCTCATTTGCAAAAATCCATCTCTTAAATGAATTCCAGGATCCCACCTCAACATTGGAATTCCACCACTCCTAATTCCTTTCGACTATTGTTGTTCCCCACCAATAACCATTGAATTCCAAATGATCCAAATCCCCGATGTGTCATCTCTATAGCAGATAATTCTGTCCACTACTCCTCCAAATGAAATATCTATGAATCGATCCGAATAAGTCTATATCTCATCCTGTGCACTCAATGCACTGATCAAAAAATATAAATGGTTGAACTCTTGATCCAGGTGGATATCGATGCCCACCCACCTTTTCCAATTGGCTTAGAACAATTTTCTAGCAATTTTGGCCATTTATTATTTTTAGCAGGTTTTAACTTCTGGGGCCATTTTGAGAGCCTAAATGAAGGTTTTTCAATATTAATGTTCTCAATGATTTCTAAAGGCATGAATAATCCCCCAAAATTAATATCCTTGACAATACCTTTCCAACGAGCTATCACACGCCTAAAATGGAGATCGTATGCAAAAGTTACGACCCCGAGAAGTTGATGTATTCACTTACCCAAACGGGGCCGACATGACTTTTGGTGCTTCATCTCCTAGGGTTAGGTTTTCGGATGTCTAGGGTTTTTGGCATTCCTGTTTATTGTAAAAAGGCCTTCAGAGCCTCATTGTAACCATCTTCTTGTGAATGCGAGTAGCTGTCATATCTCTTCTCAGAGATAAGCTGCCACCATTCTAGTGAGTCTTTCACTCTGTATTTTTACAGTCTCTATACATTTCTTTCATTAATAGAAATCATGTATTACTATATCTCTGTGTTTATGGTTGCATCTATGATATATTTCTATTATATTATTGAATATCTGCGATATCTCTATGCATTTATTTATTATATCTCTGATCTCATTTCGTGCCAAAAATAATCTGGATCAACAATGCCATGACCACAATGCTCCCTTTCTCATCCCACTAGATCCAATAATCCTCTCCCATCTTGTTGCATACAATGAGGGAATAAATTAATAGTAATAGGTTCCTCCATGACTGCATGAAGGAATGGAAGGTGAGTAGTGCATTGGTCAACCTAAAGGGCATGACCACAAACTCATGGTGATACGAGGGAACATACCTATGAGTACCCTTCTCCTTGGACCAAGACTAATGATATCCTAGATGAAAACCAATCATCGAGGGATACAATTCATGATGAGGCTCACCCATCCAATCAATGACCCTAGGTAACCTCAACCCAATGGTATACTCAATGAATCTATCAGGAGGTCTCCCTAGAGGAAACACTCCAAAACTTTGATGTGCACCACCATGTGCCAATGTATAGTCCCATATATTGTGACATACTCCTGTGTCCTCCTGTACTGTTTGGTGCCCTTTATGTGCTACTGAATCCAACACTCTATTGATGATGACTAAAATTGTAACCCAGAGTGTGTCCATGTTCATCATGTACATGTCTACCTAATCCATGGATGCATATGCTTCCTTGCAGGTTGCTCCACAAGGAAGGTGCTCAACCATCTCCTTTGTAGCTAAACTCATACCCTCTAATGAGATATCCAAAATAAATGAATCCTCACCACCACAATTACAAATAGGATTGTAATTCAAAATCACCTTGTGTACCTGCAACTTAGAATGCTCCTCATCTGGATTCATCATAAGAGGTTCCTCCCTCAAATATTGAGTATTACTCATGCCCTCGGGTGTCACAACTTCCAAAGATGATGGAGTCTTTGTTTTTGCCAATGATGACGAGCGTGCCAAACTTAGTTGCTAGCAATGTTCCTCATCAACACCAATTGGCTTACTATATGATACCATGCAATGATGGGACTCATGTGGACTTTCATCCTCATACAAAATTTCTGATTTGTTTTCATCCACCAAATCAGCCCCTTATTTTTCATCCTCCACACATGGCTCCTGAGAAGAAAGATCAATATCGCACGACAATTTTTCAAATAGCCATTATTCATCATATTTAGGTACAATATGTTAGTTACCTAACCTACCTAACCCCCATGTAGCTAGAATAATATATTTTCCATGTAATAAAGGAAAATATTAATAAGGCCTAGTAATAAGGAAGAATAAGTCAAATGTAAGAAGACCTAATAGAAGTTTTCTCTTCTACAAGATCTTCCTATAGATTGTTATTTTGGTAGATAGATTTAGTATAAATAGGAGTTGAGGGCATGAGAAGTATTGTATTGAGAATGATTGTAATAGTGTGTTTCTCTATTGGAGGTTTCCCCCTTGAAGAGGAAAGTGAACATTGTTTCCTATCAATAATGTTCCGTTGTTATTCTCTACAATATTTCCATTTTTATTCTATTATAATATATTTGGTACCTTACAAGTGGTATGAGAGCACTTTCCTTCCCAATAAATTGTGGGTTATTTTTTTCCAGAGTAGAGACGTATTTCAAGGTCTTAAAGATACTAAGATCTATCGTTCAGCACATAAATCCATGGTTGGGGAAGACTACATGCAGGAAATACAAGTGGTACTTAAGTGCACATTGTTGGCCACCCTTGTAACCCATGTTGGTACCCATTTGAGTGGTAGTGCATTAGACAACACCTGTATACAAATTGACCTAGATATCTTGAATCCCTCCATACATAAACCAATCGGTCACCTAATAGCTATAGTGCTACCAAGAACAACACTTAGGAAGATACTCTCTAGTACATGCGTAATCAGGTAGTACAACTAAGGGAATGGTCTAGACTCCTTAGTTTGTTCCTTGAGATATTGGGTCGATTAATACTATTGGACCCCGCACATATATAAGAGAGATATAACATAGGGAAAAACCTTGTCTGTAGAAACCATGAATACCCTAACCCTTGGGACGAAAACAAAAACATAACAAACAAGATCTATTGTCGTGCCACTTTACCTCCTGCATTCTAGTTGTAAAATTACTACACATTTTTTCCTGTTAAGAATTTAGGCCTTTCAACATTGCAGTATTCTTTAGATCAGAGTATAGTTATGCAGGAGTAAAAAAAATAAAAATTCTTGGGTCTACACACACTCTTATTTGAGGCCTGTCCCATTGCATTCCTCTTTTCACCCCAATTGTAGTGATAACTATCATTTTTCATCCTTTTTTTTCCTGTGGTCTCGTTCCCCTTCCTCCACCCTTATTAAGGATCTATCTCATTGGATTCCAATTTTCACCCTGATCATTGTCATACCTATAATTTGCAACTCTTTCTTTGACCCCGTGGACCCACCCATATTTCCATAATGGATCCCACCCACCAAGAAGAAACCAATCAAGAAATTATTACTTATATGGCTTCCCTTCAGGACAAAGTAAAGGACATTCCAAAAATTCATGAAAAAAATACATCATCCAAGACCAACTCCATAACACCATTGTTGAAGTCAAAGACCAACTAGGTGGCCAAATTAATGTAGTCCATTCCATGCTCCACCAATTCATGATCAAATTCCAGGCTACATACTCCTCTGACCCCCCTCTTTATACTGAAGGTGTTGACTCCAATCAACCTCTCCCCTCTCAGTTCAACTACCTACCTCATGACCCCTGTCGTCCCAGAGTTGAGGTCAAAAAATTTGATGGATGGGATCCACAAGCATGGGTTAAACAAATGGAACATTTTTTCTACCTACATGGTATCACTGATGAGTTAACGAAGCTTCGTTATGGAATTCTCTATTTGGATATGGAAAGATGGAAATGGTGGAAATGGTCTCACATTGCATGCTAAGGGTATGTTGCTTGGTCACAGTTTTTTGATGATCTATATGAATGCTTTGAAACATACAACCACCATTTAGGATGGTTGGCCAAGATGAAACAATCTAGCATAATAGAAGATTTAATTTATTCCTTTTAGCACTTGGCTTTCCGAGTGGAGGGTATGGAAGATGCTTTCTTTAGGGAATGATTTATGAATGGCCTCAAGGATGAAATTTGTGCCCAAGTCATCATGGATTTCTCCCTAACTTCATTGGAATACACTAAGCGTGCCAAGGAGGCACAACAAGTTATTTTTTCCTAGATAAAAAAACCCACTTTTTTTCCCTACCCTAAACCCAACCCACTTTCCCCTTAGGATGCTCCTCTCAAGGTCCAAAATTTGACATGGACATAAATGGTTGAATGCCAACTCAAAGGTATTTTCTATAATTGTGATGAAAAATATTTTTCTGGGCATGAGTGTAAGGAACAAAATATTTTTATGGCCATTTCAAAGGATGTTGTCGAAGACGAAGCTAGAGTTCCCCCTGTTGAAGAGATACCCATTTTCGGTGATACTACTTTGTGTGTTGACCCACTAGAAGTTGAACTATTGATTTCATTAGATACCCTCATGAGATTCTCTACTACTTAAACCCTCAATCTCATTGGCTATATTAAGCATCGAAAATTCATTGTCCTTATTGATAGTGGAAGCACCAATAATTTTATTCACCACCACATTTCCCAAGAAATCAATTGCTATGTTCATGCTTTCAATAATTTTCAAATCATGATAGCTAATCGTGGTTCCATGAAATTTGGTTGGAATTGTGAAAATGTACGTCTTCAAATTGGTTAGTACCACCTAAAATCTCACATGTTTTCCATTGATATGGGCAGTTGGGAAATTATGCTAGGTTCTTAATGGTTACACACTTTGGGCCCCATTCTCATGGATTTTAATGAATTAACCATGCAATTCCAACATGAGGGACAAGGACATTTCTTCCAAGGAATCACACAGGGTTCCCCTAAGATCATCAGTTCCCATAGCATGGAAAATACTATCAAAAAAGTTCATTTGTTTATTATCTCCCAACTCCATTCTATTCAAGTTGTTGAGAAACCCTATGTGCATCCTAACCTCCAATCTCTCATCTCCAAACACCAAGCTATTTTTTCCACCCCCCGCGGAATTCCCCCTTCCCTTGGTTTTCATGATCATTCCATTCCACTTATCCCTAATAATCTCCCTCCCAATGTTCACCCTTATCATTATTCCTTTTCCCAGAGGAATGAAATTGAGAAAATCGTGCAAGAATTTCTTGAAGGGGGTGTAATCCATCCTATTACCAACCCCTATTCTTCTCCTATGGTCATGGTACTCAAGAAATAAGGTACTTGGCATATGTGTCCAGACCTTCCTACCCTCAATAATCTCACCATCAAAGATAAGTTTTCCATTTCTGTCATTGATGACCTCTTGGATGAATTTAACTGTGCCCAATACTTTACTAAATTTGATCTCTAATCTAGATACCACTAGATTTGTATGAAAGAAGAAGACATTCCCAAGACTGCCTTTTGAACTCATGAGGGTCACTATGAGTTCTTGTTCATGCCCTTTGGTCTTTGTAATGCCCCATCAACCTTCCAAAGTCCCATGAATCATGTCTTCCATCCTTTTCTCTGTCATTTTGTCTTAGTTTTCTTTGATGATATTCTCATCTATAGTAAAACTTGGACAACCCATATTTCCCATGTGGATCAATTTTTCCATCTCCTTTCTCAACAAAAAATTTTCCTCAAACAATTTAAATGTGACTTTGGAGCCTCAGAAGTGGAGTACCTAGGTCATATTTTTGGAAATGATGGTGTAAGGGTGGACCCTAAGAAAATTGAAGCTAAGTAGGATTGGAATTTCCCTAAAACTCATAAGAGCTTGTGTGGCTTTCTAGGTTTAACATGTTATTATCGCAAGTCTGTTAATAATTATGGAAAAATCACAACACCTCTCACGACTCTCCTTAAAAATAATGCCTTCAAATGGAATCCAACAACTAATCAATCCTTCCATTCCTTGAAAGCGACTATCTGCATGATGTCGGTCCTGGCTCTTCTAGACTTCATCAAGACCTTTGTCTTGGAATGTGATGATTTCAGAAAAGGAATTGGAGCAGTCCTCATGCAAGAGGGTAGGCCTTTGGATGTCACCAGAAAACAAATTTTAGACAGACCTTTGGGCCAATCAATATGTGAAAATGAAATGTTGGCTATTCTACATGCAGTGGATCTCTGACATACTTATATATTGGGGCAACACTTGTAGATTAAAACTGATCACCATATCCTCAAGTATTTTATAGAACAAATAATTTCCTCCCCATAGCAACAAAAATGGGTAACCAAGATGTTCGGATATGATTTTGATATCATTTACAAGAAGGGAAAATAAAATGTGGTCATTGACGCTCTTTCCTGAAAATATGAAGAAGAAGGGCCACTCTTTTCCCTCTCTTTTGTTGTACCATATTGTCTCTAAGCTGCTTGCTAGGAATAGTTGCAAGATCCCAAAATCTATTGCCTCATCTAGCAATATCGAGAAAATTATCTAGCTTCTCTAGGGTACTCTTGACACAATAATGAGCTTCTCTGCAAAGGTCATCTCTATTTAAGCTACCAGTCGCAACTTTAATTTATAGAGCTTTGTGAGCTTCATGCTTCACCTACAGATGGGAATTCATGGTTTACCAAAACCTATGAAAGGGTCAAACGTTCTTTTTTTTGGGACGGTATGAAATAGGAAATCCACACTTTTGTGTCTGAATGTGATGTCTGTCAATGCAACAAGGGAGAAATAGTCAAATCCCCATGCACACTCCAACTCCTTCCAGTCCACCCTTCTATCTAGTGGGATATTTATATGGATTTCATTGTGGGCCTACTTAAATACGACAATAAGACAATCATCATGGTCGTGGTTGATTGTATTTCCAAATATGTTCATTTATGTGCTCTGCAACATCCCTTCACCACATCCACAATGGGTCAAGTTTTCATGGACAATATCTTGTAACTTCATTGCATGCCCCATTCTATGGTATCTGACTAAGATCCCATTTTCACCAGCAATTTTTGGCAATAATTTTTCAGGATACAGGGAACCCATTTCCATCTCAGCACCACCTATCATCCCTATACTGATGGCCAAAATGAAGTTGTCAAGAAGTGTTTGGAAACATATTTGAGTTGTTTTTCATTTGAGAGGAAAAATCAATGGGCTCAATGGGTACCCCTAACTGAATTGTGTTACAAAACTTCTTACCATTGAACTAATCACATGACTCCTTTTGAAGTAGTATATGGAAAAAAAACCACCTTCATTTTTCTCATACATGCCCAGTGTCTCGCAGGTCCATGTGGTTGACCAAGCTCTTACAATTCTAAAGGCTATTCTATGTACCCTCAAATACAATTTGGTCATGGCTCAGAATTGCATGAAGAAACAAGTAGATCAAGGTCACTCAGTGATATGGATTTATGAGCAGAACAAAATGAACAAAAAATTGAATATAATAACACAGAGACACAAAGAACAAAAATAGATATCCAGTGAATAATAACTTCTATTGAATAAAGAAAATATGTTGAAACTATAAAAATGTAGAACTGAAAACAACTTGCTCGAATGGTGGTAGTTATCTCTGAGAAGAGATGTGGATGCTATGCGCATCCATCTGAGAAAAATGATTACAATGAGGTTGCAGAGGCCTTTTTAAAATTACTCATGAATTCCAAAACCCTAGACATCCAAAAACCTAACCCTAGGATATGAAAATCCAAAAGTTATGTGGGCCCCGATGGGTAAGTTGGTACCTCTACTTCCTAAGGTCATAACATTTGCATACAAATTTTGTTTTAGGCATGTGATAGCTCATTGGAAATGCCTTTTCGAGAACTGCACATTATGCCATCAAAATATGACTTTGTCTACAGTTTGATTATGGAAAGACAAAAAAACATTGTTTAGGGCCCCAAAATGACCCTATAAGTACATAAAGATGTACTAACATGAAAATTTCCAAAATAAGCTAGCTGGATTAGGTGGGTGGCCACTAATATTCACCTAGAAGCTGTGTAGGGATTCAAAAATCCCTAAAAGTGTAGAACCCAGAATTACAAATAATTACAGAAGAACGTGTTGAACTAAAAACTATCAAGATGAGCCAGTTGGAATAAGTGGGTGGCCACCAATACCCACTTGGATCAGTCCTCCCCCTTGAGGAAGAAATGTTCTCCATTGCATTGAGTTACCCCATTAGGTGAGGAAATATTTGTAGAATTTGGCCCTGGGTGAGCCACTTTCCTTGGTGCAGGAGTTGGCTTGCCTTGACAACCTAATAAATTTGGATCCTCTACTGGTGAGCGCCCTTTAAATATGTGTCCACTATATGATGAGTGGATGTATGTTCAATGCAATCAAGATTGAGCTCTGTTGGGGTTAATTTCTCTACAATCTCCTAGGTGTCCATTAATGGTGGAAAATATGGTTGGAGGAGGTTCACATTGAACACTGGGTGCAATCCAAGGAAGGGGGGAGTGTTGATCTCAAAATAATTGTCACTCACAACCTTGGTGATAGTGTAAGGCCCATAGAGAAGAATATAGAGCTTTTGATGGAGCCCTGTAAGGTGATCTTTCTGTAAATGTAACCAGACCTTATCTCCCACATGAAACTTCTATGGTAACCGGTGTTGATCATGGCATTATTTGTACTTAACATTGTCTTTCTGCAAAATATGATGGACCTGCTGGTGGATGTGATGAATCCACCCAATGAATCCGATGGCTTTGTCGGTCTCAAACTAAACATGTTAAAATTTGACATGTGTGGTTGCAAGAGGTAGTGCAACATCAATGGGACCCAAGGGTTGGAATCTGAGCCCTACTTGAAATGGGCTATGGTCGGTGGAGCTATGGAGAGACCTATTGTGGTTGTGATAAACATAGGGAAGACTCTCATCCCATGTACACAGATGCTTAGAGTTATACATGCACAGGATGCACACAATCATCCTATTGATGACCTCTGTTTGGCCATCATTTTGAGGGTGGAAGGCAATAGATTTAGTGAGCTTGGTGTCCAACAATGACTAGAGACTTGACCAAAATGTGTTGAGGAATGTGTTGTCCTGATATGAGATGATGGTATGTGGTATCCCAAAATGGAACCGCACTCGTTTGAAGAAGAGCTTGGTAGTATCTGTCGATGTGATTCTCTTCTTGCAGGCTATGAGAATGGCCATCTTCAAAAACTGATCAATCACCACAAATATGAAATCATTTCCTTGCTTGGTGTATGGAAGGCCAAATATGTAATCCATCAGTATGGATTCCCAAGGCCTCTCGGGAGTAGGAAGAGGGGTGTATAAGCCTTGATTATTGATGGTTGTCTTGGAAATGGCACATGCAGTGCAAGATCTAATATAATTTCTAACATCCTGTCAAATTTTTGGTCAATAAAAATGTTTATGTAGATCAACCACAATTTTCTCCATGCCAAAATTTCCTTCCATCCGAATTTACTGAGCGTCCCTTATCAAATTTGTATGGTCTCTTGTGGGAACATAGAGGTGGCCTAGATGTCTTAACAATCCATCTTGAATGTGAAAATCGGTGACATTCGCGGCCATACCCAAGATATAATAGGTGGTGGATAAGTCAGGATCTCGCTGATAATGTTGGGGCCACTCAAATGCCTCATGCCCACAGGAATGGAGCATGGTGGTGAGTCCAACAACGAGAGGTCGACTGGGGTAGTTAGTGACATGATTTGTGCTCCTTGTCTACTACTTGATGTTGAGATGGAAATGTTGCAGGTATGTGAACTACTTTTGATGGAGGTTGTTCTACAAATTCCCCTGTGTCTGTATGAACTACAAAGGCTTGTGATCAATGTGGATGATTGTCTCCTTTCCTAGAATGTAATGTTTCCATTGATGGCAAGCTTTCACAATGGAATAAATTTTCTTTTCATAGGTGGGGTATTTTCAGAAAGTCTCTGAGAGTATCTCACTATGGTATTCTATTGGATGACCATGTTGAGTGAGAATTGTGCCTACAACATATTCAGATGCATCTGTATCCATATCAAAAGGTTGTTACATATTGGGTAAGGAGATTACTAGAGATGACCACAATAAATTCTTCAGATCATCAAATTCTTGTTGTTGTTCCTTCCCACATGTGAACTTTTCCTTGCTAGAGCCCTTGGTCACTTGGATGAGGGCCCATGCAATATGGGAGAATCCCAACATGAACCGTTGGTAGAAGTTGGAGAGTCCCAAGAAGCTTTGAAGCTCAGTCAATGGGATCAGGGCTGGCTAGTCATGGATGACTTGGATCTTTGCTAGATCCACATGTACCCCATGCTCATCAACAACGTGGCCCAAGTATTGGACCTTGTTCATTCCAAAGGAGCATTTTTCCAAGTTTGAATATAGCTTGTGTTGTCGTAGAGTGCTCAAAACCTGTTGAATACGTTGCATGTGCTCCTCCCAAGTTTCGTTGAAGATGAGGATGTCATTCAGATATAACAACAAAAAGAATTGGTGAAGGGTCTCAGTACATCATTCATCAACCTCATGAAATTTGTTAGTGCATTTGTTAAGCCAAAGGGAATGACTAGACATTCAAAGGGACCTTCTTTAGATTTGGAAGTTTTCGTCCATAGATCAATCAGTTTGATGGGAAACTAGTGGTAGGTAGACTTTAGGTCAATATTGATGAATAAATTTTCCCTACTTGAGTTGGTAAAGAATGTCATCAATTCGGGGAATCGGGTATTGGTTCCTGATTGTGATTTTGTTTAATGCTCTGTAATCAATGCAGAGCCACCAGGTCCCATATTTATTTTGCACTAGTACAATCAGGCTTCCGTAATGGGACGAGTTGGGTTTGATGTGCCCCTTTTGAAGAAAATCTTGGATCTGATGCTTGATTTTGTATTTTTCCATCGACGAGCAACAATATATTGTTCCATTAGGAAGAGGTGCACTAGGGATTAGATCAATTGGATGCTTGACTTGGTAGCACGTCAGTACCCCGGTGGGTTAGGACAAGATGTCTCTATACTCTTCCATGATCCCATCCACTTTATTATATTGAAAATATAGGATCTATGTAGAGGTCACGGATGTGGCAGCAACCTTCTTCTTACTATGAGCACAAATCATGAAGAAGACAAACATATCGATCTGTGAAATGACCTTACTAGATTAATTAGCAGAGATTAAATAAATAGTGGTAGGCAGTGCTGCCTATGGTATCTTGTACAATTTTCTACCCAAAGTAATAATAACACTGTAGGGTCTAGAATCATACACAACATGTCATTTCCACAAATATGGTTGGCCTAAAAGAACATCACAAACTTCAAGGGGAGAAATATCACACAATACCTCGTCTTTGAAAGGATTGATGTCGTAGGGAAGATGACACTTTTGGCTAATTTCGAGATCTCTTCCTTGGTGAAGCCAATCGATGGTGTAGGGCTACGGATGTGGTGTCATCGACAGGTACAACTGCTTGACGACTCCTTCTAAGATCAGGTTCTTTTGACTGCCTCTATCGAAAATGAAATGAAGCGGAGCCCTATTTACCGACATATGTGAGTGAAAGATGTGTTCCCCTTCCTCTGGTTCTTCTAGTTCACTTGGCTAGACATTGGTGGTAGTGATAATGGAGCTAGGTTAGACATCGATAATCCTCCTCCCTCGTTTTGGATTTGATTCAGAGTCATAATCTTCCTCTGACTCACAATATTTCAGCTCGGCCACAAGTGACTTCTTGGAGTGGAATTCTTAGGTGTTGTGCCAAGGGAATTTATGGTATTCACACCACTTTACTGTATCCATCTTCTACTTCTCATTACCCTTCTTGGGTTGCGGCTTGGACTTGTTTTACTGAGAGTGGCCATATTTTCTCTGTCCCTTGTTTTGTGGGTTGGGGCCACCTTCTCCCTGCTTCATCTATGAGGAGTTTTCATATCCAAAGTCTTTCCTCTTCTTCTTAAATTTTTTCTCAGTCTTGACAACATATCTATAAGCCACACCTAAAGATGTGATGTCCAAAAACTCCATTTTTGTTTGGATGTATCTATGCCTACAACCATGGTATTTGAGCACCAGATGTTGTTTAGAGTCTTTGATACCTAATTTGGTTTGTAGGGTATAGAAAATATTGGTGAAATCTAGTTCTGTTTGGTCCCTTTCTTGACACAACATGGTCCATCTTGTGTATTGGTCCACGTAGCTTCCAACATGGTAGTACTATTATTTAATGGAATCCCCGAAGGAATCCCTTGTGGGGTGACTACAAATATTACATATTCCTCTATGGCCCTTTTCTCAGAGAACATATCCCACCAATCCTTAACATGGGGGACAACCTTGAGGAGTGAAAAAGTAATCTTTTCCCTATCGAAAAAATTGTGGACCGAAAAATACCCTTCGAGCAAATTCAACCATTTATCTACAACATCCACATCTATCAGTCCTTAAAATAATTGAATATGAAAATTTACTTGTACATTGAAGGGGGTTGCATGACCTCTTGATGAAGATGTGTCTTCTCTGGGCGGCCACCAAAGGATCTGTGAAAAATTGTCCATAATTTCGTTCCTTTTCCACGCAAGGGATTCCTCAAGAATAAATTTAAAAGGATATCTTGATCCATCATATTTCTTCTCCTCCTCCATGAGTTTTTTTTGGGCTCGATGCGACCGATCATGCAAAGACTTGAATGGTTTGAGTCCCAACTTCTTGTACTTGGATCTTGTCAGGGACATGCACGGAAAAAAAAAAAATGAAGAGTAGACTGCTCTGATACCACTAATACAGATTTATGAGCGGAATGAAATGAATAATAGATTGAATACAGTAACACAAAGATACAGAGGACAACAACAGATATCCAGTGAACAATAAATTCTATTGAATAAATAAAATAGGTTGAAACTGTAAAACTGCATAACTGAAAACAACTTGCTTGAATGGTGGTAGCTATCTCTAAGAAGATATGTGGCTACTACGTGCATCCATATGAGAAGAATGATTATGATGAGGCTCTAGAGGCCTTTTTAACATTACTCATCAATTCCAAAACCATATACATCCAAAAACATAACCCTAGGAGATGAAACGCCAAAAGTTATGTGGGCCCGGTAAGATGGTAGCTCAACTTCCTGGGGTCATAAGTTTTGCATATGACCTCCATTTTAGGTGTCTGATAGCCCATTGTAAATGTATTTTCAATAAATACACGTTATTCCATCAAAATATGACTCTGTCTATTATTTGTCTGTGGCAAGCCAAAAAACATTGTTAGGGCCCCAAAATGACCCTAGAAGTATAGAAATATGTACTGACATGAAAAATTCTGAAATAAGCCAGTTGGATTAGGTGGGTAGCCACTAATATCCACCTGGAAGTTGTGTAGGGATTCATATATCCCCAGAAGTGTAGAACCCACAATTACAAATAATTACAGAAGAATGTATTGAACTAAAAACTGTCAATATGTGCAAGTTGGAATAGGTGGGTGGGCACCAATATCCACCTAGATCACTCATAATTTTAATTTGTTGAAGGGGACCAGGTATTTCTTCTACTGCAAACTTATAAGAAGAATTCACTCAAGGTTGACCATTGTCAAGAATTGGCGCCCAAATTTTATGGTCCTTCTACAGTTCTCAAGCGAGTGGGAAAGGCGGCCTATCAGTTAGCTTTTCCTAGTCATTCTAAGTTCCATCCTATTTTTCATGTCTCATGATTAAATAAGGTGATTAGAACTAAGTTCCAAATGCAAACTAGTATTCCTGAGTTGGATGAAGAAGGATTTATCTGGTTGCATCCACAAGTATTATTAGACCAGCGTGAGTGTCTTCTTTGTTAGTGCACCATCGAGGAAGTGTTAGTAAAATGGAAAGATATAACTCTAACAGATTCCATGTGGTATCCATCTACCATTCTGCAACAATTTCCTCATCTCAATTCTTGAGGACAACACTAGTTTTTAAGGGAAGGACATGTTAGGGAACTAACCTCCCTAACCCATCACGTAGGTAGAATAATATATTTTCCATGTAATAAAGGACAATATTAAAAATTCCTAGTAATAAGGAAGAATAAGTCAAATGTAAGAATACCTAATAGAAGTTCATGCTTCTAGAAGATCTTCCTGTAGATTGTTCTTTTGGTAGATATATTTAGTATAAATAGGAGTCGAGGGCATGGGAAGTCTTTTCTTGAGAATAATTGTAATAGAGTGTTTCTCTTTTGGAGGTTTTGTTGGAGTTACTTCATACACACCTAGGATTTATTTTTCCTAA
>JASDQU010500915.1:0-18351 GCA_032191745.1 Picea mariana | reverse complement strand
TTCCTTTAGGTTGGCTCTGATACCATGTTAATGTTTATTCCATTATTATAGTTCTTTGTATTTCAATAGATAATAGCAACATAAAAACAAGATCACTGAGAACTACACATTCACAAGAGACACAACATTTATCCTGAGAAGCCCTCTAGGGGAAGAAAACCCAACAAAAACTTCCTTATCATAAATTGCCAATACAATGTCAAGAGATAACTCAAACCAATACAGATAGTCCTCTCCAAAAGATGCGCCACTCTTCTCCCTCTCTCCTTTGCCGGTAACAGATCATAACTTGTCTCTCAAACTAGGCAAGTGAGTTGTGATCAAATGAGGTGCTAGCCTCCTTTATTTATACAAGTTTTGGCATGTGTGAAGTGTCTCTTCACTGGTAGGGCCGAGTTCTTAATCTGGATGGGTAAACCCACCTTTATTATATTTTTGGGTCTTCTTATTAACTGTTGGCGCCAACTTCTTATTCTGCCTATTACAATTGTCTGTTGACCAATCCGCAAAAGGGGATTTGGTCCTAATACAATTACTGACATGATTAATCTACAATGGGGATTAATCCTATAAATAATATATTAATAATAATAAGAATACTCTTTGCAGTTACATTATTTTAACACAGCATAAGTTATTAGTGCTAAATAAATTTTATTCTTAAATTCTAATAACTATGCAAAACTTATGGCTTTGTGATTCTACTTAAATGTATTCTGAAAAGGAATTTCAAACGCATTCAAATATCTAGAAACTCTTCCCTTGTGGTAAATTGGATGAAGGGAAATGCTCAATTTCATGATATTATACTTAAGCCAGTTGGTGTTCAGCTAAAGGTAACACCCACATTTGAAAAAAATATTTTACTCATTGTTTTCAGGGAATTGAAGGAGGAAAATAACGCCTTATTAAAAAAAACCAATTTCTCCATATATGTGGAAAAAATCAAGGATGAAATCATTGTTTCTTTTGTGTTTAGCTTATTAAAAAATATTTAAAAAATATCTAATATATTTAATTATAAAAGATGAAGGTTTTTAAAATCTAGGTAAAGACGTCTAGGTGGTATGGAAAAAATCAAGGATGAAATCATTGTTTCTTCTGTGTTTAGCTTATTACAAAATATTTAAAAAATATCTAATATATTTAATTATAAAAGATGAAGGTTTTTAAAATCTAGGTAAAGACGTCTAGGTGGTATGAGATGCAAGGGATAACTGTTTTTGATGTAATTCGTAAGCTCTTTTAATTTAGATTAGAAAAATAACGTTTTGAACTATGTAAAGCACTATTATTTTATATAAATTTTAAATTTTATATAAAAATTAAATTTTTTTTATAATAGAATAAAAAAAATTATTTGATAAAATGTTTAATGAATTCAGTTATGTTTATAAAATGAAAAAGACGTGTTTGAGAAATACAATTATCATTGTCTTTATAAATAAAATTATTACATATATAAAAACAACCACACAATGCCCACACTTTACATTTGAATCTCATTTATTTTAATAGAAATACTAACTTTAAATTTCAAACTATGTATACCCGCTAGGGTATTCCGATTTTTGAGTTGATACACGTGCTCCATTAACGAAAGGTATATATTTGGTTGTAACGATCATTCAATTCACCATTATACAAATCCACGTGTAATGAATTTACTTGCTTTGTAAAGTATAATAATTATGTGTCACCATGCGTATTATAGAAAAATGGAAGTATGTAGGATTTTAGTGAGAATTTTTAAAATATCTTCTTTAATTAGGTTTTAAAAAATTATTTAATAAATAACAATATAATTTATATGAAATGTTTTTTTCTTTACATGGTTAGTTATTATGAGGTTCAATATTTTTAAAATATGAACATTTTATAAATCTATTTAAACCCACAATATGTGACTCACAAAGAATTGAATTTTGAGGGAAAAGGTAACAATTATTTTTCTCAACGAGACAACATCCAATGAACAATTTAAATAAAATGTTATTCTTAATAAAATAAATTTTAATATATATATAACTTATGTAAAAAAATGTTTATCATTTATGTTAATTTATTTTTTTTTAAGAAAAAAAATCTTATATTCAAAATAAATATACATTTTACAAATCATACTGATTTAAAAAATGATTAATTATTATTCTCATCAAACTAAGCAAAATTTGATTGAGATATGTGCATAAACTGAGAAGAAAATTCTAACATACATATCTTTTACAAAAATATACATAATCCTACAATCATTACTGATTGTCAAATCATTACAGAAACAAATCAAAACTGAAATAGACCATAAGGAACGACCATCATTAACCAAATTGTATCAACATCTCAGAAGTGGAATTCCATGGCTTCGTGGAGGTGATCATCAGAATATTCATAGAAAGCGAAAGAACCTGCACGAAAAAGAATTGGAACCATTTTTGCCTACTTCAGAAAAAAATATTTATTTATAATAACTAGCACAGCTATATAATTGTGGTTGACTAACGCCTAAATACTGATAAAATGAAAAAAAAATATTAAATTTTATTTTTGATTAACAAATAAACGGTTGAGCTTCATTTATCTGGTGTTAATATTTTAATTCTGTTAATCACTTAGGTGGCAAGCTATCAAAGTAATTTTAAAATATGATTAGGTAAATGTAAAAAATTAAACACATAAATGGATGTCTTTATAATAGCTAGAAAGTTAATGATTGAAATAACAGCCATTTATTTTGTATGACTACTAAGAATATTCCAGCCATATTTAATCCTATCCATAAAAAACTTATTAAGCACTAAACCCCTATTAAATCTACCTATTGTCAATAGGTATATGCCTTTGACATAAAAATATATTTTTATAATTTATATTAATAAATATTTTTATAATTTATATTAATAAATATTTTTATGTAATATATGTTCATTTATAATTAATAAAAAATTAAACATTTTCTTTCTTTATATATAAATAGATATAGGAGACCATGGAAATCTTTATTGAAATTATTTCTTTATTTCAATCAAATTAATTAACGTAAGTGTTTTCCGTTTGTTGTGCTCCCTCTCTTTTTATGTAAGATGCTAATCTTATTTGTACCTTTTATATCCTTCTTGTTGATGAGTGTGGGGTTTGAGGATTCTATTTAAAGGAAGGTTATAAATATATTTATTATTATTTACATAGATCTATATTAACTAGGGATTTATCATATATTTAGAATAATAAAAAATTTCAAGGTGTAAATTTTTTATATTTTTTTCAATTTAAGGTTTTTTTATCTCAAGGGAGGTGATCCCTCTTCACCAATAATAGATCTAGAATTAAGATGGACATATGCATCTTGAACAAGAAGGATTTACACATCTCCCTCACACTCAAGGAAGGTTATGATCATTAAATCCAACGTTATCACCTATGATACATTTGTATATGAAAACAATATCTTGGAGAAAGTTCTTTCATATAAGTATCTTGGAAAATTGATATTCATCACAAGCTCAATTAGAACTATAACATTGAGAAAATGATAAATGGAGGGTGGAAAGATTGTCATGGGTTTGAAAATAATTGTAAATTAGGAGACCTTTGGCTATGTGATAATAAAAATCTCCTCTTTGAGACTCTTGTCACACTTCTTATCTTATATGGATGTGAAATTTGGGAATGCATAGAGGAAATCACAAAGAATTTAATAATTTATAATATCAAAATTAAAGATAATACACCCTATCCTATCCTCCTCATAGAGGTGATCCTTCCCCCCATTGAGAACACATCTATGATTAGGTACTTAATTGTAATTGTTGGGTATATGTTATATTCTTTGCATGTTTGTGTGTGGGTGCATCAGAGATGACAACTGCGTCTGACGATCCTAGATTAAGGGATTAGGGCTTTGTTATCTACAGAATACCTAAAAACATTGTATATATGGTATGCTGAATGGTGAAATTCGATATAATGGATAAGAAAGGTTTTCTGGGTTGAGGGTTTCTGGTATAAAATCTCTGTGTACTCTGTGTATGAGCCATTGATTAATTTATGTTTTGCTTAAGAATCTATATGCATTGCTTTACTTCGTAGGTTTAAAACTTACACCAATGCCCCTCCTTGCCTAACTATCATTTGATGAAGGATTAGGAGGTTAATCCAAGGCTTGAATGAAGAGTTTAGTGACTGTGTTTTGGGGAAATGTACTTGATTGACATGAGGAAGTGGCGGTCTTAATTGTGAGTAGATTAGCATATACACTTTGATTGATATATTCTTGTTTATGTAATGATTACTTATGCTGTGAAAAAGTATGTTGTGGCATGAATTATGTGGTGCAAGACATTGTTTGCCCAAGGAGGATGTAGGTGGATATGGCTATTGAGGAAAAATACAAATTGAGAGTCAAACAATGAATATTCATGGAGGGTAATTGGTAATATTGTAAAATTGAGTATTATGTTGCTTATATGATATTGACATATGTGATATATGCCTGGTGGTTGCATGTGCAAGATACAGGGAAAGCCTTTTCAACTTGCCAACATATGGGTGTGGGCCATAACCAATAAATTCTCAATAGATATGTCGAGTCTCAATTGAGGCATCGAGTCCCAATAGAGATGTGGAGTCTCAATTGAGGTGTGAAGTCTCAATATAGACGTGGAGTCTCAATTAGGGTGTGGAGTCTCAATAGAGACTTGGAGTCTCTAATTGCATAATATATGGTTTTATGATTTGGGGGAGCACATAGTAAGGTGGGATGACCTTACTCTCCAACAACTAATTTCTTCCAATGCCAAATTAAGCTAAGGAAAATTTTAATGATCCCATGGTTGTAATAATTTCTAAGATCATTACCCACTTTTAGGGGGCTCTTCAAAATATTAATATTTTATCTAAAAAATTATCGTTAAAGAAAAAAGAATAATTAAGAGATCATGAAATAATGACATATGGAATGAATAATAAGAATTAATACATAAAATAAAGAGAAAAATTGACATTTTTGCATGGGGCTGATGTGGCGAGCATGATGGAGTCTATAAATTGATGGTGTAATTCATGGTTTAGGGGGTTACCTGGAGAGTATATAAATGTTGCGGGATGGAAATATTAACTAAATGATACATGAGATTTGGAAGAAGCTTCCTTCATTAATTTGGGATATTTACCAAAGAATGGTAAAATCTATGTGGAGTGCATTATGCAATTTAACATTGGTTATGGATCCACACTTCTCAAATGTCTCATGGAAATAATTTTTTCTTGAGTATGGTTGGAAGGAAACCGGTTGATACCATGAGAGTTGGAAATGGAAAGGTATTTTGGAGCTGATGAATGTAGCATGCTAAAATCAATGAGACTATTTCCTTGTGAGAGCCAAATATTTATACTCCTCTTCTGAGGGGATGCATTGAGCTGAAGTCTTGATAGAGTATTCAAGGATGCACACCAAGTGTTTGACAAAATTTTTGAACAAAATGTAGTATTGTGGACTCTCATAATTTCTAGGTATGTTCAAAATGGACATTGTGTAGAGGGTTTGAGATTGTTTTGGCAAATGATAATCCCAAGAACTAATTTTGATAAGGTAGATTTCTAGAACCATTGAGTGCTCATGGTGACTATGTTAAGTTCAATACTTTTTAAAATTATATGAAATACATAGTTGGTTATCTAAAAGAATTCAAGTGTTAAAAGAATCATGACCATGAGTATGTGAGAAGCAGAGTATTGCTTATTTTATACAACGAGGTGGCCTCATAGCTAGCTTAGCTTGCTATTCTAAGTAACGTAAATATGTTAACGACGAGATATTTTATTTAGGTCATAACATCCTTTTATCTCATGAAATGAGCATTATTAAATTTGTAGATGATGCTTGATTAAGATTGCCAACCAGTCTTGATCAAGGGGGGAGAACAATATTCTATGGGGATTTTTCTTTCTTTTAAAGTTTTTAAATAATTTAAAAACTTTAAACTTGTTTGATTATTAGTTATTGTAATATGACATTATATGATGAAAATGAAAAACTTGTTTGATTATTAGTTATCATCATATGACATTATATGATGAAAATGAAAAGTCGTTTTTAGGTAACTTTCATAATTATGAGGCATAATGCTATTATTTATTTTATTCCTTTTAAAACTAGTATATGGGGTGAATGGGAATTCTGCAATAGTTTTCTCCTCATCATATGTTAAATTTGTAGATGATGTTTGATTAAGATTGCCAACAAGTCTTGATCTAGGGAATAACAATGTTTTATGGGGATTTTTATTTCTTTTAAAGTTTTTTAATTATTTTAAATCCTTAAACTTTTTATTATTATTAGTTATTATTTGATTATTAGTTAATTTTTAGTTATTGTGATAGTACATTATATGATGAAAATGAAAAGTGATTTCTAGATAACTTTTATAATTATGAGGCATAATGCTATTATTTTTTTTATTCCTTTTAAAACTAGTATATAAGATAAATGGAAATTATGCAATAGTTTTCTGTTCATCCACATGCATTAAGTGTGCTAAATCTTGTTTCAAGTTTCAAAACTTTATAGTTATTTGCACTTCCAAAATTATCCATTAAGGTATCTTACACTATGTTAGTTTGGTTGATTCATGTAATTTTTTAGAATTATTAGTTTTTCTTCAAATAAGTTTATTGCTTGCTAGCTAGTGTAATGTGTAAGAATCTAGACTAGTTAAAGAAATTGAGATAAATTTCCCAATGGAATCAACATCTTAAATAAGGGAAATTATTGATCACCATTGATTATTTAACCATCTTTATAATTAAAAGGTGTTATCTTTGTTGCCTTAACCCTATGTTGATATATGATCACATCATTCAAAAAAATGTGTGTTGTGTTTAAACTTTATGTTATAGAAAGACACACTAGAGGGAGTTACAATGGTCCTTATACCATAAAAAAACTACTCATACTAGATCATTTTGGATAAATTTTGACTATGACACTTTGATAGCTTGTGGAAGCTAGTGATATTGTAAGAAAAACACCTTTCATCCTCCTAATTTCCTCTTTTTCCAAGTGCCCTAGCTATCAAAATATTTTTCATAATCCATCAATGAATTTCTTTAACTATTACAATAAGTCGCATTCACAAATTTTCGACAGTTACTACTTCCAAACCAGCCCAAGAAATTTGAGCATCTATACAAATCCATCTTGTTTATTTGAGAATATTCGGTATTGCAAAAGGTGCATGGTGGTATACTAAAAGATCCCTATGTTTAAGTATTCTTATATGAATTTACGTTGCACATATCATTTGTGTTGGTAACTATTTCATCTTTTGGTTGATTGTCATAAATTCAAGTACCATTTTGGCAAGGGAAATGGAAAAATAAATCTCTAGAAGGGATAAGCTATGATTTTATAAGGCAAAAATTTATATATTGGTCTTACAAATTGGAATTTTCTTGGAGCTTGTACAATGATTTCTCAGAACAAGACTCTCATCAGATGATTATGATGGAACCATCAATGATTGTGTCAAGAAATTTGATTCAATATTCATTAGAATATGTGAATGTTTCTAACAATCTAGTGAAAGCATATCAAGTTAGTTTTTTCTTGACGACATTGTTAGAAGGGAATATATGCATGCTCAATTCAGAAATACAGTTGAGACTTGAGAGTGTAGATATGTTAGGGGAACCTTTTGTAATCTACCTTCCAATAGGGACTCTCAAATCATTGTTGCAGATTATATTAATGAGGACTAGATATACTTGTCCCAAATACAAAACAAATAATCAAACAAACTAATGAGTTTAAAATATAGTAGAATTGAGAGGTCATGGTTGCTTTGCTATAAGGATGTTCACCCTCTATCTTGGGTTTCTTAATTTCATAGCCAAAGACAAATTTTCCTTCACATTCATCTCTTGGTATGAGTTCTTGAATAGATAACAATAAATGCTACTCATCCCTGTGGATATTCAAACCTTGATTCTAATGTTTCTTATCAATTAGTCTTCTAAATTCCTCCCTGAGTTTCGAAAAAGTCTTATCTAAATCAGGTTACATAAAGAACTTATGAGTAGCCTTATAACATTTTCAATTGACCCTCAATCTATACATAAGAAAGATCACCGAGATAGGATATTTATTGCTCTTAGGCATCAAAAAAATTAGCATAAGGCATAACTCGCCTATCATCCATGGTATTCATTTGACATTGACCTTTCTCTATGCACAATGAAAACAATTCCCTGAAAAAGGCCAACATATGTAATTTTCCAAACCAATGAATGATTATGAGACACATGATTAGAGATCACTTTCAGTCACATCCATTTAAACAAATTATTTCAGAAAAAAATGGAATTGTTCCTGAAGAGAATTTATGTCCTACAATGTTTGAGATGAAAGAAAAGTCCTCTAGTAGTATTTGTATCCTGATCCTATTCTTTCAACATCTTTTCAATGTTCATAATCATGGACAAGGGCCATATCGTCATTATAATCCTTTATAGAAAATTGTGATTTTACCGCATCTGTAATCCAGAAGTTTTGCTTCGTCCTTCTCATAAAAATGTACTTCTTGTAGTTGAAATTTGACCATTTCCACATCACTGCACTGAATTTCTTTGATTACCATAAGATTATTCAAGTAAAATTCCCAATGTACCCTTCACATTTCCCAATTCAAAACTGCATATTTCATCCATAGGGATGCCAAAGGGATTTTAGGAGTCATCTCCTTTTCTCTGAGTAAATTACCAACAACTGGTTACATATTTTCCTTAGATCAAGATGATGCCTTTGCGTTACTCTTGAAAAATAAAGACTCGCAATTTAAAACTGAGGATGTATCTTATTGCTTCAGGATCATCATTTGTACTCCCTCATTGAGTTCCCTTAGGAGTAATTTGAAATCCAAAGGTCACAAAAATGAAAGAATAGCAGATGAGATTGCTTAATATTCCATTCATCCAGTCAAGTTGAGTGATTCGATTGGGGGAAAACAAAATAGAATAAAGGCTGATATATCTCTTTAATATGCAATGTCACAAAAACAACACCTTTTTCCAGCCTAGAGTCCTTCCTCTGTGGAGAATGTTGATTGTAATGTTCTCCAAGTCTCAATGGGTTGGGTACTGAATGTTGAAGTTTGATCCTTGGTTACATTTTCACCCCATCAATCCTTACCAGTGCACCTTCTCTTCCTATGTGCCTTCCTTTTTGAGAAATAAAACTTAACAATCATGCTAATAATTCAAATAAATTCGACCCAAAGTATTTTTGTTTTAGAAAAAAGGGCAACGAAAGAGATTTTTTGTTGTTCCCTTCTTTTGTCCAACCAAAGTAGCTTTATCTATCTCTTTAAATTTTCAATAAATGTGAAAACATTTCACTTGAAGTTAACCAATATTTTGACTTCATTATAGAACTACCACATGATCTTTTTTATCACAGATTGTAGGTTGGGAAAATCCCAACCCAATCCACAAACTTGGGACAACTGTGAGAGTACATACCCATGGTAATCTTATTTGGACACTCTCTTGATTTTAGTGATGATGAAAATCATCACAATGGGGGAATGTCAGTGACCTTAGGGGGAATGTCGGTGACCTTAGGGGGAATGAAATGGAAAGTGAGAAGATGAGAGTGAAAACCTCTATAGTTCAAGTTAGGAAGTGGAAAATGGCTTGTGTAAGAGTCTTGTGGATAAGGGTATGTCTCCGAAGTGAAGTGTACCTACAATTTTTTTTTATACATGCCTAAGACAAGAGAACATGGAGATATACAAGCTAAAATATCAAATGGAAAATAAAGTGAAGCTTGTTGTTCTATATTGCATCAATAAAGACTAAGCTAGTAATTACTAGTTTAGCTCAAGTATAATGAAGCAAGAGACTAAGCTAGTAATTACTAATAGAGATGCAAGAGACTAAGCTAGTAATTACTAGTTTAACTCAAGTATAATGAAGCAAGACTTTAGTGACAATATAGGGTTGTTAGGTAGTGTTTTTAGATAATTATTGTAATATCCAAATGGCTGTAAAAAAATATTTCTACAATAGAAAATTATACTCAAACAAATCAACAAACAACTTTCCCAACAAATAGCCAATACCATGTAGATTAACAATATTAACAACTTGTAAGCTGATTTCAGTGGTAGAGTAGTGAGTAAAGTAGAGTTTAAGAGTGTTTTGATGCAACCTTAATGACTATAGAAAATGTTATTATAGCAGAAAGAGACACTTGGAAAATCTAGAGGCCCTAGTGGTTCAAGAAAACTAAAAGCATTTAAAATTGATTCCACTTTAGACAATCCACATATCTCATTAAAACACATTTTTCAATGCAAGTATTTCATTTCTCCAATGCAATTTTTAGATTAGTTCTTTAAATATATTGGGTAAATACAGTCTTTCTTACAAGAGTTTTATCCACAATATCTCTATGGGTGTAAGTCCTTTTACTCCCTAGAGCATGCAAAACCAACAAAGGTAAATCTAGGAGGGTGCAAGCCCTTTTACTCACACCAGGAACCTTGTAAAAGTGACATAAAAAATAGTAAATAAGATGAAACTTGGTGGAGGTTGTATGCTCTTATACTACTAAAATAGTTGTAGACAAGAATATGATGAAACAAAATAAAATACCAACAAAATATAGAAATGCCCTGAATAATTTCACAAGATACCAAGATAAAAATCGTATTTTACCAAGAACTTTCCATCCACATGCCAAAAGACAATCCTAAAAAATCTGTTCACCACCTTATCTCCACAATATACCAAGACAATCATCTAAAACAGTTTCACAAGAGAGAGAGAGGGGTCAAATTCCTAAAGAGGGCTCAAATTTCAGCTAAGTAGTCTTCTCTGATGAGAGAGCTATGTTAAAATGAAAATGATTTGGTATCTTATTTATAAAATACATTAATATAATGTTTTTCCACATAATATGAGGGTAAACCACAAAAAAGGATGTTGGCCTCCTTTATTTTACCCCTTTACAAAATAAAAATGATTTTTGCACAAAATAAACCATGAAAATATGACGCAATTCCCTAATTGGGTGACGTCTTGCACTTTTAGCAAAACATTCATCTTGAAGACGAAGTAGTTGGGCCTCCAAAGAACATCCCTTCATGTGATAGGGTGTTCTCTTCATCAAGCATGATGATTCATCAAATCACCACCACCATCATCAAACCTTATCCCTAAATCATGGCATCAATCCCAAGAGAGAGACGTTATGACCTTCCAAGGTCAAACGTTTGGAAAATGAGGGATATGTATCCTCCTTCAATATGTATTCTCTTTTCTCAAAAGGAAACTTGCATCTTCTTTCTTCACCCAAGGTGTGGGTCATGGCATCCAACCTGTGGGATTCAATCCCCAATGAAGGCCCAAGTTAGGCTTGTTCCTCCAAATCGTCAACCAATCTAGGTCTTGCAAAGGAAAATGAGTGCGCCCCCCAAGGGTCTCAAGAAAAATGTATCATGGCAAGTAAAGTCACATTTAATACAATATCCACCTAAACATCTGCACCAAAAATACCTTATCAAATTAAACAAGTGCTCAAATACCCTATGTAACTTGCGAAGTTTAGGTATGTGAGGGTTGTCAAGGTGACTTATTGAGTGAGTCATTCCTCAAATCAAGGGGTGTTTCCTAGGTGGACCCTCTCTAAGCCATGTAAGGAATATGGAATGGATGAGATTCATACCTTTGGGCATGACATTCATGACATACAATGGTTCATATTCTCTCATTTATTGGTTCCTTTGTAGAGTGTGTGCTATACCTTCATTTCCAATGCATCCTTTTTCAAAGCCCTTTTATTGGCATAAATTTTTTAAAATCCAAAATAATTGGGTACTACAATTGGGTAACATAAGACTTGAAATACGTACCACAATGTCATTTGAAGGTAGAGATACAGAGAGTACCATATGGGTAAATAAAAGGGTATACCACACTTGTGTAGATCCCTCAACAAGTGGGACATTTATATATGTGAAATTTGTTTTTTGAAGGTCTTCAATTATTTTAAGAGAAACATTTCATTTTTCTAGAGACCTCTTTCGGTGAGAAACTAGAAGGTTATAATTTTATCTTTTATTTTTTTTAGCTAATTTCCCCCTGGGCCTTCAACCCCTTCTTCCAATGAAATGAGGTATAATCCCTTCTTGGGTTAGTACACTCAAAAATCCCAAAAGATAAGGAGATGAAAATTATGAAGTATGGAAAATGATAAGTATGATCGGAAATGGTACGATGAATCATCAATGAGACCACCCAGTAGAAAACTATTTCCCCAAGGGTGACAACTTACTAGGGCACAATTTCAAACACCAAGGTGAAACACAGAAAAGAGTATAATTTCCAAGAGTATGTTCTATAATGAAAATTAACTTTAAATGCAACATATTCAAATGCCTCAAGTACTAAAGTGACACTTAACACAATACTTGACTTGTACCTCATGGAGCAAGATCCATTGTCTTTCAGAAATAGGTTGATGTGGTGAATTCCATCATGATGAACCAAATAAGTGTGGTGGTGAAGTAGGTATCCATCTATGTAAGTCGACATCATGAGTATATCTATCCCTCAACATTCCATGTCTGCAACCTGAGGGCCTTGAGACATTATCTCCTTAGTTATCTCTAGAAATGGGGGATAGCATCTCGCTCCTACTTGGGGACATGTACTCGCCACAGAGTGCATGCGAAACTCAACATATCCTTGCTAGATATGTTCCTACATTGAAACAAAAAACTAAAAAATCCAGGGTGGCTCACTCATCTCATGCTCATATAAAAAAATCAACACTTCAAAATTGACAACTAATCTAGGAATTTTTTTTTTTCTTTTCGATATAATATGATGAAAGAAAAATATGTAAATCAATAATGCAAGTAGAGAAAACTAAAAATAAAAAATGAAATGCAACTAAACTATCATGAGAAATTGAGATGAAAATGTAGGAAATTAAGATGATCTACCCACTTACCTGGGGCTTGGGCCCTCAAGAAGTCAAGTTCCTTGAATATAGGTTCATAGAAGAGACCCATCCACTGGTAATGGCATATTTCTCCCATCCATGGTGGGAAAGTAGTACCTCTCTTTCATAGAATTATTCTTGATGACATAAGGGCCAAGCCAAAAGAAATCATTATTTTGATCATACTTGGGCTTGCCCTTCTTCTTATCCCACGTGAGTGCAAGGAATCCTTCATTGTAGTTGATATAAGGTATATCCTCAAACTAGGAATACCAAGGAAGTTCTATGTTAAATGCATCATTAATGCATTTTCAAGTTCTTTGTCCCTTTTATTTTCTTCTTTCTTTAATATATTGATGGACCCTCTCTCCTTCCCTTGGAATTTGGCAATATTTTCCTTGTATTTTTCTATTTTTTGAAGTAGCGCATCTATGAAGTCATCCTACATAAAATTTAGGTCTGGTGGATCGTATTCAATGGTATCTGGAACCTCATTGAAATCATCCTCGCTACTATAATGAAGGTAATTCCAATCCAACATATGTTTCCTAGACACCTGTTGGTTATAGAGAATCTTGAAGGTACCATGTCCCATAGGAACGTGTGCATGAGTGAGGTCTACACTGAGAAATCCACCAAGGGTGGCTTCCTACTTCCTTGATAGGAGCATGCCCCAAGAATCTGGAACATCAATCACCACTAGATTCATGATAAGTCCAATGTGAGGGAAATGTTCCAAGTAGACTTCCACGTCATCTATGAGACCATAAACCTTCACCTTCTTGGAATCAATTCCACAAAAATTACCATATGGGTGAGTTGTCTTCAAACTAAGTTTTTTCGTGACCTTCAAAGACATCACATTTGTCGAGGCCCCAGAATCTAGCATGAAATTGTTTAAGCAGAGACAATTCACACCAGAAGATATTTAAAAGGGAGGGTTAGCATCCCTTTGTCATCCATGGTACATGGTGTTCAAAATCAGAGGGGATTCTTCTGCTTTGGTTGACACCTTCAATGCTTTCAAGAATTTTCTTCTCATGGAAGGAATCTCACAGATTTCTACCATAGGAACTGACATATTCATCTTACTGATCATGGTTGGGAAATCTATGTTCAACTAAATTTCTTCATTTGACTGTGTTGGTTTTAGAAGCAAATCAGGGTATGGAGGTGGGAGAGGGAGATCAAATCTCTTTGAAAATTGAGAAAGCTATTCTTTTATCGATTGTGATGGAGCTTGATTCTTTGGTTTTGGATGAACTAAAGTATATATAGGAATCTTATTCCTTCTAGCATAAGTTAGTATTTCCCTCTTCTTCAATTCTTTTCTTTGATCCTCAGTTAAGTAATTTTAGCCAGCCTTCTCTAGCTACTCTTTTGTGGACTTCATCAAGTTGTTCCTGCATGATGTAAACATAATCATCATCATCATTATCATCTTGGAAACATAATATTGTATCTATGAAGTCAATACTGTTAGGTGAGTCCTCCTCTCTCCACAGAAATTCCACTTTCGGATGAGGTTCTTGACAAGGAAAGAACCACTCTGATACGTGAATGCTAACCATCCCAACAAGCTTTAAAACATCAGGATCCTTTTCCTCCTATTCATTCCTTCCCTTCCATACTATAACATCCTTCTATCGTCTAACGAATGGATGTCTCAAAGCATTTTGATTTCTCTCCAAATTCGTTAATCGATTCAGAAATTTAATCTGAGTATTCATATGATCAATGTTTTGAGATATGAGAGGTAGTCGAACCAATGCAATATTTATTTATATGTCCATCTTTGCTTCTATTTTAGCACAAGGTTGCTGAGAAGGATCAAACTTGGAGTGGAGAACATTCTCCTTGATATTTGCATTGTACTCTTTGGCCAATGCCAAAGTGTTGGGTTTCTTATCCCTTAGGATGAAACCAAATAACCCCTCAAATGAATTCACATAGAGGAGACAAAAAACCGCATACGATGGGCATAAATCCTTGGGATCTCGCTATACAATTTATCAAATATCGTATCAAATTCACTCATTGTCTCGCTCCCCTTCTTCTAAATCTGATTGAACTTAGTCATCAACGTTCCACTATCCTTCTTTATTTCCCATCTTCTCTTGAATAACTTAGTGAAATCTTCATATGTTTCTAGGTGATCATTAGACAATGCCTTGAACCACCTTTGGGAATCTCCAGTGAAGGACGTGGCTAGTATCTTCATTGCGAGATATTCTTGGTTCCACTCCTTCATTTTCCATGTTTTGATCGATTGCATATAGGTGATGTTTAGCTATGACCACATTGTTTCTCAGAAACTCAAGAAACCATTTGTTGTTTTCTTTAGGCATGGTATTGGGGTATCCAACAATGGAAGCCATGTTCAATGTCTTGTAGAGGTATTTTTCCCAAGGACGATCCATTAGCACAAAAGGAATATTGTAGTGGAAAATATTTTTGACAACGGGGGAGATGAGAAAGGATTATTATTATTATTTTCAAAAAATAGTATACACGGGAAATGAGAATTATGTAGTAGTTTTCTGCTTAATATTTCTTTATTAAATAAAACTAGAAATGCAATTATAAATTATGAATTTAATAGTAATTTTACAAAATAATTCAGCCATGTTTATATATCATTTCATGGTTAATAGTTTATTTGATTAATGATTATGATTAATGAGCATTACATTAATGTACAAAAACATGAAATATTTGTCAAAATACAGACTAACCTTCTAAGCCATCGAACATTTAGTGGTAGGAAAGAATATATGTCACCATTGTGAAAGCAAGAGGGTTGAATACGAAAAGAAATTTCTCCTAGAGTGCCACTGAAATTAGATTTCAATTTAAAAACATTTGTCAAAATAACCACTAACCTTCTAAGCCATCAAGTTTAGGATCCTCGAACCTTTCTCTCAATAATTTTCAATTATTAAAGTTTGATAGACCAATGATGGTAAACTTTAACCACCACCACCATTAATCATAATCATCATATATAAATAAAATTTAAGATGTACATTGAAATTTTTATTTGTGGTGGGGGTTGAAATATTTTTTGTTGATAATGCTTGTTTTTTTAATTTACTTCTTAACTCTATATTAAGTTACACATCTCCCTCTTACAAGGATGTAAAAAGCACATATTCAAATAAAAAGAAACTTAATGTGAACATTATATATGGTCTAAATTGAAATGTTTTTTTATTATTAATATTTTATTTAAATTTCACTTTTCAACTTCATATTGAATATAAAAATAATGATAAAAAAATCCAAAATAGTTTTAAATTCAAAAAGTTTAATGAAATTACTAGGGATAAAGCCGTTTATCAATATAATTTTAAAATGATTTTGATAGAATATAATATGCACTAAGAGAAACAAGGCAATGACACAATATGACTCCAAAGCCAAAGTTGATTATGATTTTGTTTAAATTTCAAAATGCCCATCTCAATACAAATATTATATGCTAAACATTATTAAAAATAACCATTTAATAAAAAAACATGTGATTGGAAAAATAATAGTTGTTATTTAATGGTATGCTTAATATTCTTTATAAATGAAAAACCATTTTAAATTCTTAAAGAAAATAATAATCATTTTAAATTATTATTAACAAAAACACTTGTAGTAATTCAAATTAGAGACTATAAAATAATAAACATTAAAAATTGAGTTAAATTTCTAAGTTATTGAAATTGCAAATCTACATTATTATTCAATGATATTGGAAATAAATCAATGATAAAATCAAAGGGGATTCTTCTTCTTCGGTTGACACCCTCAGTGCTTTCAAGAATCACACAAGATTTTTCTGCCTCGATTGACACCTTCAATGCTTTGAGTGGGGGGTACCTGGAGAATACAAAAAATTTGTAGGATGGAAATATTAAAGGAATGATACATTAATCTTAATTGAATGATACATGTGATATGGAAGAAGCTAGTTTCACTAATTTTGGATACTTACCAACGGATGGTAAAATCCATGTTGAGTACATTCTGCAATCTAACACTAGCTATGGACCCACAAAGCTCATAGGTCTCAGGGAAAGAAGTTTTTCATGAATATGGCTTGGAGGAAATTGGTTGGTACCATGAGAGTTGGAAATGGAAAGGGAATTTGGAGCTGATGAATGGAGCACTAATAAAATCGAGGAGACTATTTCCCTATAAGAGTCAAATATTTATACACCTCTTCTGTGGGGATGCATTGAGTTGAAGTCCCAAAAGAGGATTGGAGGATGCACACCAAGTGTTTGAAAAAATTATTAAACAAAATGTGGTACCATGGACTATTATAATTTACAGGTATGTTCAAAATGGGCAATGTGTGGAGGGTTTGAGGTTGTTCTAGAAAATGAAAATCCGAGGAATTGGTTTAGGTAAGTGAGATTTGTGTAACTATTGAGTGTTAATGGTGGTTATCTTAAGTTCAATACTTTTAAAATTATTTGAAATACATAGCTAGGTATCGATAAATACTTTTCTAAGTGTTAAATGTAATAGAAGAATTGTGACCATGAGTATATGAAAAGCGTAGGATTACTTATTTTATGCAAGGAGGTGGACACAAAGTTAGCTTAGTTTTCTTTTCTAAATAACCTACCAATCTATTAAGGACAAGAAATTTTATGCACTTCATAGGATCATTTAGTATCCTTTTATATCATGAAATGAGCATTTTTGAATTTGTAGATGCTTGGTTAAGATTGCCAACAAGTCTTGATAAAGAGGGGAAGAACAATATTCTATGGGGATTTCTCTTTCTTTTTAAGTTTGTTAAATGATAGTTATTTAAAACCCTTAAAACTTCTTTGATTATTAGTTATAGTGGCATGACAATATATGATGATTATTAATTATAGTGACCTGACAACATACCATGAAAATGAAAAGTTATTTCTAGGTAACTTTCAAAATTATGATGCATAATGCTATTATTATTATTATTATTATTATTATTATTATTATTATTATTATCAAAAACTAGTATACATGAGAAATGATAATTATGTAGTAGTTTTCTACTTCAATTTTTTTTATTAAATGAAATTAGAAATGCAATTATAAATTATGAATTTATTAGTAATTTTACAAACTAATTCAACCATGTTTATAGATCATTTCATGGTTAATAGTTTATTTGATTAACGATTATGATTAATGAGCATTACATTAATGTACAAGAACATGAAATATTTGTCAAAATATAGACTAACCTTCTAAGCCATCGAAAGTTTAGTGGTAGGAAAGAATATATGTCACCATTGTGAAAGCAAGAGGGTTGAATATGGAAAGAACTTTCTGCTAGAGTGCCACTGAAATTAGAT
>JASDQU010500914.1:53742-66407 GCA_032191745.1 Picea mariana | reverse complement strand
TACATGGATTCTTTCTTCCATTTTTACATACAAATTTATCATGCTTAACATAATCAAAAGCAACTGAATGATAAGCAGAATTATACCTTGAACATTCACCTTTATCGCCTCTTTGAGGAGGTGAATTTGAAGAGTTACAAGCTCTCCTTTGAAGACCATCAACAATGTTCTTGTCTTCATGGTTGTCACAACTCTTTCATTTCACACATTTGCATTCATCTTGAACACAAGCCTTGCGTGCTGGAGGGATTGAACTTTCACCAAAAGTTCTTGAACTTTCACCTTTAAAGCCTTCTTGAGGAGGTGAACTTAAAACAAAATTTGTTCTTGGAACTTTTTCCCTTGTATTCTCAACTTTAGAATTTCCTCCATCAATTCGTTCATATCCAAGACCACAATATTTGGGTCTTTCTTCAACAACAATAGGCTCAACAATGCCTTGTGCATGCTTGCCCAAACCTCTACCTTCATAGCCCATTTTTAACAATAACTTGGACCCTATTCCTCTTGTGTGCTTTTCAAAAACACCAAAACATTCATCTTGAGAGGACTTAGAAGATAAACTAACATTGCATACCTTATGTTCATGCATGTACTTGGTAAAGGTTTCCTTTGCCTCATGGAGTTGAATCTCCATCTCATGCAACCTTTCAAGAAGCTGGTCTTTCTCCTTCTTCATGGCCTTCAACTGCTCTTCAAGGGCAATGTTCACATTTCTGTCTTCATACATCTTTTTCATCAAATCTCTCATAATTAGAATCTCTTCTTTATCAAAGAATTTAGATAATGAAAATGTATGAGAACTATCAACGCTTGAAGCTTCCTCCATCCTTAGAAGATATCCAAACTTCAACACAAAACTTGCACAAAAACCAATAGCTAAATCTCAAGCTATCAATGGCAAACACATGAGCAAAACAAAATTATTCTCTGATACCACCTGATCTAAAAATAGAAGGCTGACTTGTTATTCTATGCAAGCACCCTCTACTTCACTAAAATAAACTTTACAGGACCTTGCTTCATGTGTTAAAATATACAAGATAAACTTATGTGTTAAGTTCATGTATCTTCTTGTAAATGCTTATTTGTGAGGATATGTTCTTTTAAATGGTTAAATATGTACTTTCAATAAATACACAACAACATAAATTGCAGCAAAAAAACCATCAAACTCACAACAAGAACAAACTGATAAAGGAGTTCACCCCCCTCCGGGCTACATCTCCTTGAGCCTCCATCAATGGACTTGGCTCTCTGGGATTAATTAGTCAAAAGTTCTTTTACAAGCTGCTGCTCAACTTCAATGGAAAAATAGACTGTACCATTGACATCAGAACACATAAAAACCCCAAAAATGACTAATAGAACTCTGAAAATGGATCATGGCTCATCCAGGCATGACCTCTTCTACATGTGGCCATAAGATTCCCTGAGATTCTCTTTGGAAAAAACACCTGTAAAAGTCCTCAACAGCCTCTAAAACCTGTCCCAATGTGTTCAGAGCATATCAATTAGCCAAAGATGATTATTCAATCACATAAAACAAACATAGGCTCACCAAACCATGTCCTCGATCAATGAGGGCTTAAAGCTCCCTAGAGCTTGCTGAAACTTCAATGGTGAAAAACTTGTAGAATAAGTCTTCAAATGGCCTTGATAAAAACACCAATGGATTCAACACGTTCAAAAACCCCTAGATAGGCTTTTACGACACCTCAATCGTCCAAAAGATGAAGAAGTTAGGCCTCCTCCATTTTCCTCCTTCAACCTTGCTGAAACTGGTTCGCCAAAATGCACCCTTCCTGTGTGAACCCAGCACACACACCATTTAAGGCATAAAAACCTGGCACCGGGTGCAACCGTGCCAATGGTGCAAATCGTAGGACGCTTAGGGCACCTCCAGCCCCTAACCGCCTAGCACCTGGGCATATGGTGGGTCATATGACCTCGCGTATAAAAAAAAGGGGCTAAACACCAAAACCCTGCACGTGCACTCCATTTATAAACCAACGGTCATATATATGAATACATGCGACCGGGGGTTGTATCAAAACCCCGCGCGCCAACCGTTTAAAACTATAATGTAACCGCATATACACATACACTCCGTTTATAACCGCGCGCATATACATTACAATAGGTCATATGTAAAATAATAAAACTACGGGGCAGGTTTCAAATTCCCGCGCCAACACAATTGTCGAGCTACAATATATGTAATATGGTCATATGTGAATCAAACGACCATGGGTCAGGGCTAATCCTCGGCCCGACCCCCCGCCATTGCAAACATATGTGAAATTTAAATAATATAATACCCACATACATATTAAGAAACAATTGGCGGTATAATGGTTAGTGGAGGTTTGTGAAGGCGTTGCATAGTGGGGGAGGTCCGGGGGTCAAACCCCATGGAATCCCATATATTTTATACAACAACCATTAACCAGTCAACGAGTGACACGTGGTGCCCATGGATTGGTCCACGTGTCCTCATATCATTTGTCAATAATCGGACACGTGTCAGCTCCTGACTTGCCCTCTGCCAACCAACCAGTATCTACCACGTCACCCCTAACACATCATCGTACGACCTATATGGCCCTGCCACGTCAGACCATACGCACTGTACGGAATGTACTAACATGTACAGTCAGCATCAATTTTTTCCCCTGTTTGTCTTGACGAACAGATCGCGATATCTTCTCCATACAGAGTCCATTTGACAAAGTAAATATACCGTCGGAATCAGGAAGATGAGACGGATGCAATGGAACTGTTTTTGTCGCATTCCCAGCACTTTGAAATTTGAGCAAAAATTTGACCCCTGGTCAAGATTTTGATCAGGTAACATCACTTGGTTGTTCAACACTTAATCATGGCCCATGTTTTTTCTATGGTCACATTCAGTCTTCCACATTAATTAAGCACTACACTTCTATGAGCCATTAAGTATGGTTTTCTTTGTTTGGTTCTTTATACATAGTCATCTCTTCTAGATTTTAGCCATTGAAATATTTCTCGAGCCTCTAATTTCATAATTTGTTTGTGCATATACATAATCTTATACATTCTTAATAACACACCACATTAGATCTATACTCCAAAATAATTGTAGTAAAATTGAACTCGATAACTTAGTCTTATATCTCCTACATCTTGTGATCACCTCGTTCTTGAACATACAACATCCCATGACCCCCCTCCTTTTGAGGCCTCTTATGGATATACTCATTTTTCCCATTACGAGTTTCCCATTAATCTATGTCCATCACCCTCTTCCTAGTTGTTGAAGGAACACCACAACATTTCTTCATTTTTTCATCAACTAGCTAGGATTCATGATCATGTTTTCATTACTCTCTAGGTGTCTCAAGAGCACTCCAACACCACTTCTTTTGGCCTATTGTGCAACACTAGCTTGATACTTTCATCGGCAACTACCCCCTTTGTGGCATGGTAAAAGGACCACTAATCATAAATATGGTCCCTATTGGCTCTTACCTATCCCACTTAACCATTGGAGTCTCTCTTTATGGATTTTGTTAGTAGTTTATGTAAAACAATATAATTTATAACTATTTAACTAAAATATTGTTAGCCATCGATGTTATTTATGTATGGGATTTGTCTTGATTTAATTTGACTATGGATATATGGTATCAAAATTTATTGAATCAAAAATATAATTAGACTGTGTTTATATCTTGTTTCTAGTACTAAGATTTTATTTTAACATTTTTTTTTTGGTAATTTGAAAGAAATGAAGAAGTGAATTAGGGCATAATAAAATATTGGAATCATGTTTTGAAGATTTTTCCTAGCACTCTAGCATGGATTGATGAGGTTTAAAAATCCTTATCAACATAATCCGCTAATAGGATTCGAATTTCAAAACCAACCCATGAAATTTGATGGTTTGGATCACTCTATTACTTGTTTTAAGATTTCCAGCAAAGATTGATGATGGTTCCAGTAATTTTTTTATTGTATTTGATAGGTAAAATTCCTTAAAATGGCTCATGATGAGTAATTTTCCTCTCAAATTCCATCCATGTGAGTTACCATAGAATTGATATTAGAGTATTTATAAGAAAGAAAAGAAAAATATATTAAAACTTCATGGGTAAAGGAGTGTAAAGGAGGCCAAATATAAAGAATAAATTCCCTATCTTCAACTAAGTCAACTTCCACAATGAAAAAGCATAAGGCTACAAGCAATTTTCCTATCGAATTTCATCCTTGAGGGCTACTATAAAATTGATATTATAGTATACAAAAACAGATTAATTTAAAATTTCATGATAAACCAATGTAAAGGCCAAATATAAAGAATACATTACCTATATCTAACAAACTCGACCTCCATAATTAAAAAAATCAACCCTATGTTTAACAAACTCAACCTGGATAATGAAAAACCCTAACCCTACTCTCAATAATGTCATACTCCATAATGAAAACCCTATAAGCACATGTATAAATGGACATAATGCGCCCAAATGAGCCCACACACCCATCAACCGTCATGTCTCTTGGACTCTCCATGGGTGTATTGATGGGGTCATCCAACCTCTTTGATGCATCCATGCTTCCAAGTGCAGATGGGTCCATTACTTGGGCATGCTCCAAAGTTGCCCCATCCTTGTTTTCTATATATGCACATTTTGTCTTTAGTATATGCTCATTTTGGCTTCCATAAATGTGCATATACAGAAGCCAAAATTCACATATACGGAAGCTTTCTTCTGTAAATGCCCATTTTTGTCTTCGGTAAATGTGCATATACGGAAGAAAAAATGTGCATATATGAAAGAGAGTTTCCATATATGTGCATTTTGGCTTCTCTATATGCACATTTATGGAAGCCAAAATGCGCATATATGGAAGACAAATTACGCATATACGGAGGAGAGCTTCTATATATGTGCATTTTGGCTTATGTAAATGCGCATATACAGAGGAGAGCTTCCTTATATTTTCATTTTGGCTTCCCTAAATGCGCATATATGGAAGAGATATTTCATATATGTGCATTTTGGCTTTTGTATATGTGCATTTACGGAAGCCAAAATTCACATATACGGAAGAAAGATTTTGTATATGCATATTTTGGCTTCCGTATATGCACATTTTTCTTCCGTAAATGCACATATACAGAAGAGAGCTTCCGTATATGTGCATTTTGGCTTTTGTATATGTGCATTTAAGGAAGCCAAAATGCGCATATACTGAATCTCTATATACGGAAGAGAGCTTCCGTATATGCACATTTTGGCTTCCATAAATGCTCATACTCGGAAGAAAAAATGTGCATATACGGTCGAGAGCTTCCATATATGCACATTTTGGCTTACATGAATGCGCATATACGAGAGAGAGCTTTTGTATGTGTGCATTTTGGCTTATGTAAATGCACACATATGGAAGAGAGTTGTCGTATATGTGGATTTTGGCTTCTTTATATCTGCATATACGGAAGCAAAAATGCGCATATACAGAAGAGAGCTTCCAGATATGTGCATTTTGGCTTCCGTAAATGCACATATACGGAAGAGAGCTTCTATATATGTGCATTTTGGCTTATGTATATGCACATTTAAGGAAGAAAAAATGCACATATATGAAAGCTCTCTTCTATATATGTGCATTTATGGAAGGAAAAAATGCTCATATACGAAATCCAAAATGTGCATATACGGAAGAGAGCTTCCGTATATGTGCATTTTGGCTTCTGTATATGAGCTTCCATATATGCGCATTTTGGATTCCGTATATGCGCATTTATGGAAGGAAAAAATGCTCATATACAGAATCCAAAATGCACATATACGGAGGGAAAAATGTGCACCTTTTGTCTTATGTAGCCAAAATGCATATATGCGGAAGGAAAAATGTGCCCTCTCTAGATCCAGGGGGGTGGATTCTTCCAAATAATTCGGGAACAATGGAACACTCTGGTCATTGTCTCCCCATTTTTTGTTTGGGAAGAAAAGCTCTGAAGGGTTATAAAAGCCCTTAAAATTTGGGCAAAAGAGAAGAAATCCCCTTTTCAAACCCATCTAGAAGCTCAACAAAATTGTGAAACCCTTCAATCCAATATGGAAGAAACAACAATAACCAGAGAACTACTAGAAAAAGAAGAAATTTTTCACCAGGCTCTTCATTCAGATTGTAGATTAGAAGAGGATTATTAGAGGAAAAATTCCAGAAGTCTTTGGCTTCAAGTCAGGGATCAGAACACCTTCTTCTTCCATAAACAGGCGGAATCTAGGAAACAATTTAAAACTGTCTTCAAAATCCAAGTTCAAGGCCAACCCATTTCAAATTTTGACAAAATTAAGGAAGAGGCAATCCGACATTTCGATTCAATTTTTTCTGAAGACAAACAAGAACATTCTTTAGATCCAAGGGACCTTTTGGCCCAAGTCCCAAGAAGAGTCCATAGAACCAAGAACCAACAGTTAATCAAACCTGTCATCATGGAGGAGATTAAGATAACTCTTGATAATATGGAAGATGATAAAGCACCAGGACTAGATGGTTTCACAGCCCGATTTCTCAAAGTTTGTTGGGATATTATCAAAAGAGACCTCCACAAAATGTTGCTAATATTTCAAAGTTGCAACAAGCTAGGAGGGAGCACCAATTCTACATTTCTAGCTCTCCTACTGAAAGAAAAGGCAACCTCCACTTTTGATCATTTCAGAACAATATATTTATCCACTATAGGTTACAAATTCATCACTAAAATTATGGCAAATAGGCTAAAAAGGATCCTCCCCAATCTGATGCCAGAAAACCAAGGAAGCTTCATCATGGGAAGGAAAATCTGGGACAACATTATTCTAGTCCATGAAGCAATCCACTCTAGTGTCGGAAACCAAGAAAAAGGTATGGTGATCAAAATTGATTTAGCTAATTCTTTTGACAGAGTTAGGCACTCCTTTCTTTTCTAGGTTATGGAGCACTTTGGTTTCTACCCGTCTTTCATCCGTTGGGTGAAAGCATGTATAAGTGAGCCTTATATCGGACCCCTTCTCAATGGTTGAGCGACATCCTTCTTCAAATCCTCTGGTGGCCTATGCCAGGGGTGCCCGCTTTTTCCATTGCTCTATGCCATCCAAGCTGTGGTCCTTAGTTTTTAGTTGGAACAATGTTGCATTGAGAAAGATTTGATGGGTATCTAGATGACTTGTGGGACAAAGGACATCAATCATGCTCAGTTTGTGGATGACACTCTCCTCTTGGGTGGGGCTATCCCAAATATATCTCGCAAATTCAAAGTGGAACTAGACTAATATTGTAGGCTCTCCAGGAGTAAATTAAACCTAAGGAAATGTCAGATTTTTAGATGGCATATAATCCCAAGAGAACTTGTATTCATTTCCAGGATCTTAGAAATAGAGGGAACATCTCAATGGGACTCCTTAAAGTATTTAGGAATCCCTATCCTCAAAGATTCTCCAAAAGATGGAAACTAGGCACACCTGTTGGAAAACACAAATACCAAAATAATCTCATGGGCCCCTCTTGGATCAATCTGGCAGGTAAAGTGGTCCTCCTCAAATTTGTTCTAAATAGTATCTCAATCTATCAATGCTCTATCCTACTAGCATCAACAAGCTTCCTGCTATCTTTTGATAAACTTCTCAGAAACTTCCTTGGCAAGGAGGTAAGAGAAATCCAGGGAAAATATTTGCATTAGTCATCTGGAAGAAGATTAAAAACCCGCTAATGGAAAGAGGCCTCCATTTGCGCGACCTTAAAACTTAGAATATGGCTCTAAGGGTCAAACTCCTCTAGAATTTGATAATAGGTAAACTATCATGGAGTAGTAAAGTTCTGTGGAAGAAATAATTTTCGGGCCCCTGAAAGAAATGTTTAGACAGGGAAACAACAGTGAAAAAAGGATCCCTAATCCTAACTATCTTCCAGGGTGCGCTCCCTCGATTCAGAGAAGAATTAACTTGGATACCAGGCAACATAAAGAAAATCAATATTTGGAACGATTATGTGTTAAGGAATCCCCCTCTTACAAGTGAACCCAACCTCCTCAATATCACATTTTGGATGCAGGAACAAGGACTTGTTTCACTTTGGGATATCTCCACTTGGAGTGTCGATGAATCCTGGCTCAACTAGAATATCCCAAACTGTCTGAGGCCTCTAGAGGAAGAAAATAACAAGCTCATCTTCTTGCTTCAGGGCGATGCACCCATCGTAGCCACTACTAAAGACATGAGAGTTTGGGGCTAAAAATCCGGCTTACACTCCTCAACTGAGGGTTATTCCCTCTACTCCGAAGTTCCAAATGTCCCCCCTAATCCTGTTGTTTGGAAACACAGTCCCAAACGCCCCCCCTAATCCTATTGTTTGGAAACACATTTGGCATTTTAAAATCCTTCCTAAAATCAAAATTTTCGTGTGGACTCTGGCTCATGGTATTATTCTATCAGGGGAGAATCTGGAAAAAGAAGGTTTCGTAGGCCCCCATTGGTGCCCTCTCTTTCTCTGTCATAAAGAAACTTCAGAGCATCTTTTCCTGGATTGCTCATTCACTAAGGAAGCCTAGGCTCTAGCGCTTGAACCATGGTCAAGAAAAATAACTCTATTGGGATCGTTGGCCTCTCTCTTCAACTCTTGGGATCTGGTATTTCCCTAGTCCCTATCTCAAAATCCTAATCTTAAATATTACTAGCTGACACTCCCCAAAATGATCGCGTGGCAACTCTAGCTAGAACGTAACACCAGTATTTTCAGAGACTCATCTGCATCTGTTGCTCAAGTAGTTGCTAAAACCCAAGTCCTATTGGGAAAATGTCTTCAATCTCTCTTCTTGTCCACGAATAAATCCCATCTCCTTCAAGAGGAGGCAGAATGGCTAAAATCATTCCATCACGTGGAGGTTTTGGTTCCATCTCAAGCTCCCCTTCCTAAAGAATGGTAGATTAGTCTAGACCCATCCTAGTTTGATAAGTGGAAAAGATATAGGAAAATGTACTCCTTAATTTTTTATGGAGCCTCGAAAGGAAATCAAGGGGCAATAGGAGGGGGAGGGATTATCTATGATCTTGTGGGAATTGTTGTAAGACATTACGCCGGCAGCATTTGTACTGACACAAATAACGTGGAAGAATCTCACGCACTTTGGCAATGTCTAGCTCAAATGAAATCTCAAGGTATCACAGAATATTTGGTCTTTGGAGACTCACGTATGCTCATCCAAGCCATGATCACTACACCCCAAAGTAGTAATCTAAAGTTGTCCAATCTGATAAAGAGAATCCACTTCCTCTCTTGCTCCTTCCAAAAGATTGAGTTTTTTCACATCCTTAGATATTTAAACTCTAAAGCAGACAAAGAAGCCAGTAAGTAAACCCTCCTCAACAAGGGGGATCTTCTCTTCAGCGATGAGGTTTGGATATCCCCCTAAGGCTCATTCTTTCTTTTGCAGAAGATGTGGCTACTAGGCTCAAATTTTGTTTGATGTCCACGTGCTTTAGTCTCCTAGCAGTTTATTTACAGACTACGACTTTTTTTTGTTTTTTAAATCAAGTCTTGCTTATTGTGTCCTCGTCTGGCATCTAGGGAATATGATTCTCACATATGGATTCCATCTTTTGAAGCAGATGTATGATGGTCCTGTTCTATTGGTTTTTCCATTGTTTTTCTAATATATCTCATAACAATTTTTGTAAAAAAAAATGATACAAAACAATGCAAGAAAACAATTATATTATGCATTGCAATGTAAGAGCATGGTGCCCATTGCAAATCCAAATAAAATTAGGTGTTACATAGGAAACTTATAGTTTGTGGTTAATTCAAAATAAAAAAATAAAAATGATAGGAACATTGATGTAATTATATATTATTTGTAGTTAAGTGATTGTCAAAGTTGTCTATTGAGTTTAAGTTGAGTGGTGCGGAGGAAGAATTGTTATCCATTACCAATCACGAACATAATGTATATTGATGAGCATTAAAAATGATGCAGATTAACAATACTATCATTCATTCACAATTTAAGAATATGGTATACATTACAAATAATCCAAATAAAAATTAGGTTAGAAAGAAAAATTCTAATTTCTGTTGAAAAAGATAACAATGATAGAAACCAATAGGGTTGATTGCAAATCCAAATAAAAATTAGGTATCACAAAAGAAACTTATAATTTGTGGTTAATTGAGAAGAACGGGATAATAATGATAGGACAATTGGTGTAATTATAAATTAATTGTAATTTTGTAATTGTCAAAATTGTTAATTGGGTTTAGCTTGAATAGTTGGGAGTAAATATTGCTATCCTCTCCACCTAAGTAATTATTAAGACATTGTTTGGATTATATTATACAATAGCACGCTTATATATTATCCAACATAATGTATGTTGATGAGCATTTAAAATGATGTAGGTTAACAATGATATTATCCATTGGCAATTTAATAACATGGTATGCAATGCAAATAATCCAAATAAAAATTAGGTCACAAAGAAAACTTCTAATTTATCTTGAACAAGATAATAATGATACAAAACTATGCAGTCAAACAATTATATTATGCATTGACAATGTAAGAACATGGTACCCATTTTAAATCCAAATAAAATTAGGTGTTACAGAGAAAACTTATAGTTTGTGGTTAATTTAAAGGAACAAAATAACAATGAAAGGAGCATTGGTGTAATTATAGATTAGTTGTAGTTAAGTGATTGTCAAGGTTGTCCATTGTGTTGAACAAGATAACAATGATAGAAACCAACACAGGTAAACAATTATGTTGTCCATTGGCAATGTAAGAACATGATGTTGATTGCAAATCCAAATAAAAATTAGGTATTGCAAAAGAAACTTATAATTTGTGGTTAATTGAGAAGAACAAGATAATAATGATAGGATCATTGGAGTATTATCAATTAATTGTAATTTAGTAATTATTAAAGTTGTTAATTGGATTTTATTTGAGTGGTTGATAGTAAAGATTGTTATCCTCTCCACCTAAATAATTATTAATACATTCTTTGAATTAGATGACATCGTCTTTTTCTTTGAACTTAGAGAAGAAAAACAAAAGATGAATTCCGTGTGGGAAGACACGAATCTTTAAATATGTGAATTGTATACCTTGTTTTTTTATCCCTTTTCTTGAGATTTTTTTTGAGAGTCAGAGCAGAAAAACAAAAGATGAGACATTGAGCCACGAATTTTTAAACATGATGACAAAGGCGTATCGGAAGGCCGTCCACATCCTAATTAAAGATTTTCTTCCTTCTCATTTTTTGGTAGGTCTGGGTCATTTGTTCTTTTCTTTGAGACTCGGAGCAGAAAAACAAAAAATGATACATTGAGCCACGAATCTTTATACATGATGACAAAGGTGTACCGGAAGGCCGTTCACAACCTAATTAAAGATTAACACATGTTCTTCTTTTTCATCTTCTGGTAGGTTTGGGGTCAAGATGAGGAATGATAATAAACACTTATCTTTTTAAAACAATTGTGCAACCAACTACTTGGGACGAATGTTCCACCCAACCATAGACTTGTTGTTGTGGATGTCAATATCAAGTCACCCCTAAACTGGGGCTAGGAATCTACAAAAAAGGGTGTCTCTCACTATCCACTCACAACTCAGATATCCCTCAAATCACTGAAATTCTCCTACAACTATCCCAATTTCCACCAACTCTCTTCCACTTGACCCTCCCAACCCAAGGAATGTACCCTTTCACTATCCTCATTCCATCGGGTGTCCCACTCATTTATCAGGGTCTCGCTGGTAGAGGTAACCAAGAATATCACTATTAGGGACTCAAACGAACTCATTGCTAGGAAAACTACCAGGAAGAAAACAACAACAAAGCTTGTTGCTCTAATGGAATTCACATAGGAGTTCACTCTTCAAGCCTAAAAAATTGGGTATTTTGCAAGTCTAACAACTTTCTTCTTTAGTTTTTAGCTCCCAAAATTCTCCAGAATTCTCCCTCCATTGTTGCTCCATCTCCATTGCTCTTTTACCCTATTTTCTACTTGTTGTTGCAAAAAATTGATTATAAAAATTGTGTTCTGTTGATATGAATTTCCTCTCTTTTCTTGCTCCCTTGACTCACACTCTTCTTCAAGATGATTTCACTCATCCCCATGCTCCCAATAAATATGGGATGTGATTTTTTACACCAAACCTCTTATAGGTATTCAATGACTGGGCTCTCATACACTCAAATAGAAATAGAAGGTTATCCCCAATTATAATAAAATTCATAAATATGGGTTTGGATTAATATCCATAAATAATTTTTCCCTTGGACCCCTTTTAGACACTCCCTTCTCTTATGGAAAAGTCATCCTCCATCTATGTGGATGCCCCCTAATAGTTGGCATCACATTTTATTATTGAAAATAGAAATACAATTTTCATATTACATCACTTGGTCATAGCCACGTTTCATTATATATACATTAAACATTAATTAAACTCGATATTATAGTGGGAGTGTTACATTCCCCCTCCCCTACAATTGTGCACCATCCTCGATGCACCACACCATGCCAAAATACATATACAAATTTACATCACAATTCTTAGAAAGTAAAAATTATGTAATTTTTATAATCCAACAACGATTCCAACCATAACAACATGTTCCTCCCAA
>JASDQU010500914.1:18667-53642 GCA_032191745.1 Picea mariana | reverse complement strand
ATCTCGAGAATTTCTCTTACTGCTTCACCTTTTTTGAATTTGACAATATTATCAAAATTTATGTGACCCATTCTTCTATGCCAGAGCCATGTTTCATATTCCTTCCCTAAGAAACAATTTTATTTCCCAATTTCGTTTAGCAGATATATATTGCTTGGAGTTCTCACAGCTGTAACCACCAATCTCTCTGACCCTACTTTTCTTATTTCACATTTTTGAGAATCAAACACAAGTCTGTGTCCTTGCTCACACATTTGAATCACACTTGGTAGATTGTGTTTCATGTCTTCAATTAGTAGAACATTTTCTTCTTTGGTATCCTTGCTTCTGAGCTTATCTGTCCTTTTTCCAATAATTTTGGATGAGTTGTCATTCCCAAATGTAATTGATCCATATATTTCCTTCTTCAATGTTAGAAACCTATCCATATCACCTGTCATATTCTTTGAACAACCACTATCAACATACCATCAATGTCTCTTGTGTTTAGATTGTAGTGAAAGCATGCATTCTTCATTGTTAAATTCATCATGCTTTCTTATCCATATTCTTTGTGGTTCCTGTCTATGATTGTTGATGTTTTGTTGTGCTTCTCTAGGAGGAACAATCAATCTACACTCCTTGGCCATGGATCCAAAGTTGTTACACTTGTAGCATTCTACTTCAGTACTTAAGGATTCAAATCTATTGTAACTTCTGCTCTGTGCTTCATGAGATATTCTTGAATAAACATTTCTTGAGTAGCCCTCGTAGTTCTTTCTATTTTTTGTGTTGGCTCTACAGTTCACATCTTTATGCCAAAAATTATTACATAAATAACATAAACCAAGAAAAATAGTTTGATACATCAGGGAGAAATATATTTTGAATGGTGTTTCTCTTCTGAATCCTTCTTCTTCTCTGGATTTCTCCATTGATAGTTGTTGTTGATTCTGATATCTAAACCTTCTTGGTGGTGTAGAGCCTCTAACTATTTCTACATAGCTTCTCTGTTCTTCTTCCTTAGAGATTGATCATTTCTCTGTATGATTATATCCTAGTTCATATTTTTCATGGTATGGCCTTTGACTATTAATGATATTGTCCAATACTCTGGTGGTGTTCTGTTGCATATCCTACTTTTGAAGATATTTTTTGAGAGTGACTATTTCTGCTTCCAAGCTTTCGATCATCTTGTCCTTTTCATCTAACTAAACTCTTATTTCCTCTTTGATTATTTTGTTTTCTTTCACTTGGATCTTCAACTTCGTGATCATCTTCTCGATTTCTTCAGAATTGGAGTTTTGAGATCCTTCTTTCTCTTTTAGTTCTTCCTTGAGGGATTTGATTTTCTTTCTTTCAATCCTTAGCTCTTCTAGAGCATTGAATAATTATTCTTCGAGGTCAACTTATCCTTCTTCCTCAAAATCTTCCTCGAAATCTTCTATTGACATGAAAGGTACCCTTTCTATATCGTTGTCATTGTCTTGTTCCTCATTTGATGATGAACTGTCTTCCTCGGTGCAGAGAATTTTCTTGAAAAAATTCTTTTTGTTTCTTTTATTCTTTTGACTTTTCTTTTTATTCTTATGATATTCTTCTTCATCACTTTATTTATTCTTATGAGGACGTTTAGAAGAAAAATGAACAATACCACCACAATGAAATCATTTCAATGGAAGCATACCTTTATATCTGTTGGTTCCTCTTTTCAACTTCCTGACAAAGTTTCCTCTTTTCAACTTCCTGACGAAGTTTTCCATTTCTTGATCTTCTTCATCATCATTGTCACTACTATTTGACTTTGGCTTTTCCCTATCCTTTTTCTTTGTTTTCTTGGATACTTTGAACACTGGTTCCCTTTTAACTGGTATTAGCACAATAATTTGCAACTAGAAGAGGCCTGCCTCTCCATAAGAAACTAAATAACCTCTAACATGCTAAACATATGCTTTCATTTATCAGCTCAAAATTCTTTCTTAGTCTCATCATATAGAAAAGCATAGAAATTATGTAGCACCATATTGTCTATATAGCATGGTCTGCCATTTTACTACCCAAAATGCTACCAAATCTGTTAAGCGGTGTAATGATGGCACTATGAATTCCATAGGTTGTTACCAAATCCGTTTTCATGTTGGATGCTACCAAATTTGTCAGCATTGAAGTGATGTAGCTGCACATTTTGATGGCGGTACAAAATTGCATGCAGACACAAAGATGGTCACTACCAAAATTTTGACAGAGACCAAATTGTGCAGAGTTATTTTGCAAGGACACTTCTGCCAGTTTTGAATGACTAACTTAAAACTTGGATTATGAAGAAATGAGAAGGTATTTTTGAAAATTGGAGGAGTTTTTTGTTCATCACATACCAAATAACAAAAAACTCTCTTATTTTTTCAAAAAGTGTTATGGTTTGATAGATATTAAACATATAAGTGGCACTACCAAATGCGCATAATTGTTTTACAACGACACTACATAATTTCCTGTAGCGGTCACGATTTGGATATTCGCCTTGTTGGGAGGTTTCCACCTGTCAAGGAGGATTTAAATTTCTTCTCAAGGGTTAGTTAGATTTCAAGGGACATCTGCACCTAATTTTTATCTCCATCAAAGGCCTCATGCAATGAGGTGGAAACAATTTATTAATGACTTCCAACAAATTCCTGAAAATTCGCAGTTTGTTGGTTTTTTGTCTCTTTGATTGTTGCCACCAATATCAAAGGCTTAGAATCCAATGGAGGAGATGGGATTTGACCTCCTAAGGTTATTTGGATGCTATTTTCTAATTAAGGAAGGAGAGAGCTCTTGGAGAAGGGGGATTCATGAGCCAAGAGAGGCTAGAGAGAGTAGGAGCAGACAATTTTCCTGTGTGTGTTCATTTATAAGCATGTGGGTATTTTATGATTGTAAGCATTACTGCTATTGGAGACTCATGAGAGTTGTGATTTCAGATTGTAATTATTTTGTTTAGATTTCTTCTTATTTGAATATATTGCATATTTTAGGATCAAAGGATGCCAATGATTTATGGATCCCTAAGCAATAGAGTATCTACTGTATTTTGCCCATCATTCATTGTTTATATTAAAGTATTTGTTGATTAATTAAATTGAGAGGATCTTTGTTTAGTGAACATTCTATATTATGTTTTCCTTCTTCATTCTTCCACCTATCAACATATAATCTTGTTTTATGTTGAGCAGATTTAGTGCCTTCAATGAGTAGAATGTTTGTGACTCCATTACCCATTGGTGTAGCCTACGGGTCTGCAGTTTGCTTCCCTCTCCCTTTCTTTCTCCATCTTGTTGATCCACCTATTCAAAACCAAAATTATCTTTTACATTTTGACGGGTGATGAGGTTACACTTTATCAGTCAAAGTGTGACTTTCAGTGCTAACATTTTTGGCATCACTGTTGGGTATGGATTTGAGGAAATTAAAATTCTCCCTGGGAAGAACGACACTACACAACTCCAACCTTAAATGGTGACTGAAGTTGGACACCTTCAATACTGGACATTCTCCATGACGATTCCATTGTTCAGAATCTATTGGTGACTCCACTGGAATGAGACAAATTAAATGGCTATGAAGGCTATCCTGGCTAGGAGGTTTTCCCCACTCAGTTTCTCAGCCATAGATGGTTATTCACATCCTGTGCCTCAAATTGATGAATGGAAATATCTGCTTCCTAGATTTTATGAAGGTGAAAATGACAGCCTAGTTGAGCAGGTTCATGAATTTCATGCATTGATGCAACAAATTGACATCTATCATGAAGATATATTGATGAAAATGTTCATGTATTCATTGGAAGGCTATGCGAGGTAATGGTATAGAACACTCCTTGATTCTAGTATTTCTTATTTGAAGGGATTTCATGATGTTTTTTATTCTCATTGCAAGATAATTTATATAGCTGAAAGACATTTTGTGAATTGTTGTGAGGGGTATGCATCATATATTTAGGATTTAGCAAGTGATTCCTCTAGCAGTGATGATGAAGGGGATGATTGTAGACATCAGTAGTTAGATGACGAGTTTCATAATTCTTTTCCTAAATTTGAAGAACAAATGTATCATTCATGTCAAAATCTAGGTCCCCAAGATAAAGATCAATATGGGCAATCCATCATTTCCCTTTCTCCTCCTTTTCTCGATTCTTTAAGTCAAGAGGTCATCTTAGGTTCAAATTTATTTCATTATGAGGATAGTGTTGCAGCTTGTCATGACCAAATGCATAGCTTACCAGTTGTTGTTGTAATCCCTCCTATTGTTAATGAACCAATGTGCCATTATTTGCCAAGTTTTGATGACTATGAGGATGTTTTACCTGAACAACCAGCTGTCCCTGCTATTGTACTAATCCCCTCAGCCATTAATAGTCAAATGGTCATTGATTCACCTTTGTATGATGATTATGAAGAGGATTTCCATGAACAGTCTGTTGAAGACCTTATATCATAGAAGTACTCTTCCCATCAAATCAACAATAGCTTGTTCATGTCATATTTTTGTTGCTGAAAAAAGAAGAAGATGATAATCTATGTTTAGAAGGTGGAAAACTGAGAAATCAGGACCATACGCCAAGCTATGATGAATATCCCTCATAATTAGAAGATAAGATAGAAGAATGTAGTTTCCCAAGAACTCATAATTGTGATGAGATACCCTATCAACCCCCTATTCCTCTTGAAGACACAAGCTCAGTTTCATCAAGTAACCAAGATCAAATTCCATGTGAGCAGACGAGAGAGGTTGAAATTAAAGAAAGATAAGCATCACTAAGCCTTTTTCCTAATACACCTCATGACTAGGAGTGGACCAAGGCCATATGCATTGAGAATGATTCAGAAAATCAACAAGCTCTGCATCAACCAAGTACAGTGGAGGAAGGACCTAATGCATTACTTTTCCTTTTTACACAAAGAAATGTCATAGGGGAAATTATTGATGATGTTTTTCAGGATCCATTTGCATCCTATCTGCAAGCAGCAAGTGAGCCTGGGGTCACTGATTTCTTCAATGGAAATTCTATTGCTAAATGTTTCTTTGACATGCCTTCAAGTAGGAATTATATCTGGTGCTGAAGGAAGCACATTTCAAAGCTTCAAACAATTGAAAAAATGATGAAATGGCTTCATGGGTTGTTTCATGTAACTTGATTGCCTCATTTCCCCAATAATTAGAGTAGGTGTGTGAAATAATCTTGTTTGGACAAGCATCATTTTCATCATTTTTTTCAGTTTCAGTTTTCATTTGCATTTAGTTTCGGTTGAAGGTCACAGATCAAAGTAGATTGTAGAGGTTAAAGGTTGGGAGCAACCCAATGGATAAGGAAATGAAACTACAAGAGTTATTAGAGCCTCATAGGGAGGATTATATGCCCCATGATGCCTATGTTAGCACAAGAATTTGCAGCTAGAAGAGGCCTGCCTCTCCATAAGCAACTAAATAACCTCAAACAAGCTAAACAAAGGCTTTCATCTATCAGCTCAAAGTTCTTGCTTAGTCTCATCATATAGAAAATCATAGACAATTTGTAGTGCCATGGCACTGCAGAATTGTCTATATAGCATGGTCTACCATTTTACTACCTAAAATGCTACCAAATTTGTTAAGCAGTGTAATGATGGTGCTATGAATTCCATAGGTTATTACCAAATCCATTTTCATGTTGGATGCTACCAAATTTGTCAATGTTGAAGTGATGTAGCTACAAATTATGATCGCACTACCAAATTTCATGCAAACACATAGGCGAGCACTACCGAAATTTTGTCAGAGACCAAATTGTGCAAAGTTATTTTGTAAGGACGCTTCTGCCAGTTTTGAGTGACTAACTTAAAACTTGGATTATGAACAAATGAGAAGGTATTTTTTAAAAATGAAGGAGGTTTTTGTTCATCACATACCAAATAACCAAAAAGTCTCTCAGGTTTTTAAATTGTATTATGTTTTGATAGATATTAAACATATAAGTGGCGCTATTGAATGTGCGTAACTGTTTTCCAGTGGCGCTACAAAATTTCCTATAGCAGTCACAATTTGGATATTCGCCTTGTTGGGAGGTTTCCACCTATTAAGGAGGATTCGAAAGGATTCTCAAAGATTCGTTAGATGTCAAGGGACACCTATTCCTAAATTTTAGCTCCATCAAAGGTCTCATTCAATGAGGTGGAAACAATTTATTAATGACTTCCAACAAATTCCTGAAAATTAGCAGTTTGATGGATTTTTGTCTCTTTGATTGTTGCCACCTATCTCCAAGGCTTAGAATCCAATGGATAAGATGGGATTTGACCTCCTAAGGTCATTTGGATAATATTTTCTATTTAAGGAAGGAGAGAGCTCTTAGAGAAGGGGGATTCATGAGCCAAGAGAGGCTAAAGAGAGTAGGAGCAGGCAATTTTCCTGTGTGTGTTCATTTATAAGCCTGTGGGCATATTATGATTGTAAGAACTACTGCTATTGGAGACTCATGAGAGCTATGATTTCAGATTGTAATTTTTTTTTTTTTATGTTTCTTCTTATTTGAATATATTGCATATTTGAGGATCAAAGGCTGCCAATGATTTATGGTCCCTAAGCACCAGAGGATCTACTGTATTTTTCCCATCAGTCATTGTTTACATTCAAGTATTTGTTGATTCATTAAATTGAGAGGATATCTGTTTAGTGAACATTCTATATTATGTTTTCCTTCTTCATTCTTCCATCTATCAGCATATAATCTTGTTTTTTGTTGAGAAGCTTTAGTGCCTTCGATGAGTAGAATGTTTGTGACTCCATTGCCCATTGGTGTAGCCTACTGATATGCAATTTGTTTCCCTCTCCCTTTCTTTCTCCATCTTGTTGATCCACCTATTCAAAATCAAAATTATCTTTTACATTCTGATGGGTGATGAGCTTACACTTTAGTAGTCAAAGTGTGACTCTCAGTGCTAACATTTTTGGCGTCGCTGCTGAAGATGGATTTGAGTAGATTGAAAATATCCCTGGGAAGAACAACACTACACAACTCTAGATTTAGATGGTGACTAAAGTTGGACACATTCAAGACTGCACATTCACCATGGAGACTCCATTGTTCAGAATATGTTGGTGACTCCACTAGAATGAGAAAAATTAAATGGCTATGAAGGCTATCGTAGCTAGGAGGTTTTCCCCACTCAATTTCTCATCCATAGATGGTTATCCACATCCCATGCCTCAAATTGATGAATGGAAAGATCTGATGTCCATATTTTATGAAGGTGAGAATGATAGCCCTGTTGAGCAGGTTAATGAATTTCATTCTTTGATGCAACAACTTGACATCCATCATGAAGATATATTGATGAAAATGTTCATGTATTCATTGGAAGGCAATGTGAGGYAATGGTATAAAAGACTCCCTRCTTCTAGTATTTCCTCTTTKAAGGACTTTCATGATGTTTTTTATTCTCATTGCAAGACAATTTATCTAGCTGAAAGACTTTTTGAGAATTGTTGTGAGGGGTATGCATCATATATTCAGGATTCAACAAGTGATTCCTCTTGTAGTGATGATGAAGGGGGTGATTGCAGAGAGAAGGACTTATATGATGATTTTCACAATGCTTTTCCTAAATTTGAAGAACAAATGCATCATTCATGTCAAAATCTAGGTCCCCGAGATAAAGATCAATATGGGCAATCCATAATTTCCCTTTCTCCTCCTTTTCGCAATTCTTTGAGTCAAGAGGTCATCTTAGGTTCATAGTTATTTCATCATGAGGATAGTGTTGCAGCTTGTCATGACCGAATTCATAGCTTACCAGTTGTTGTTGTAATCCCTCCTATTGTTAATGAACCAGTGTGCCATGATTTACCAAGTTTTGATGACTATGAGGATGTTTTCCCTAAACAAGCAACTATCCCAGCTATTGTACTAATCCCCTAAGCCATTAATAGTCAAATGGTAATTGATTCACCTTTGTATGATGATTATGAAGATGATTTCCATGAACAGTCTATTGAATACCTTAGATCAGAGATGTACCCTTCCCATCAAAGCAACAATAGCTTGTTTCAAACCTCATGTCATATTTTTGTTGCCGAAAAAGAAGAAAAAGATGATAATATAAGTTTAGAAGTTGAAAAAATGAGAAATTGGGACCATACACCAAGCTATGATGAATATCCCTCACAATCCGAAGATAAGACAAAATAATGTAGTTTCCCAAGCACTTATAATTGTGATGAATTTCCCTATCAACCCCCTATTCCTGTTGAAGACACAAGCTCAGTTGCATCAAGAAGCCAAGATCAAATGCCATGTGAGCAGATGAGAGAGGTTGAAATTAAAGAAATACAAGCATCACTAAGTCTTTTTCCTAATACACCTCATGACCAGGAGTGGACCAAGGCCATATGCATTGAGAATGAATCAGAAAATCATCAAGCAATGCAACAACCAAGCACAATGGAGGAAGGACCTAATGCAGTACTTTTCCTTTTTACACAAAGAAATGTCGTAGGGGAAATTATTGATGATTTTTTTCAGGATCCATTTGCATCCTATCTGCAAGCATCATGTGAGATTAGGCTCACTGATTTCTTCAATGGAAAGTCTATTGCCAGATGTTTCTTTGACGTGCCTTCCAGTACGAATTATCTCTGATGTGTAAGGAAGCACATTTCAAAGCTTCAAATAGTTGAAAAAAATGATGAAATGGATTCATTGGTTGTTTCATGTAAACTTGAATGGCTCATTTCCCCAATAATTAGAGTAGGTGTGTGCAATAAGCTTGTTTGGACAAGCATCGTTTTCATCATTTTTGTCAGTTTCAATTTTCATTTGCATTTAGTTTCGGTTGAAGGTCACAGATCAAAGAAGATTGAAGAGGTTAAAGGTTGGGAGCAGCCCAATGTATAAGGCAATGAAACTACAAAAGTTCTTAGAGACTCATAGGGAGGACTCTATCCCCCATGGAGCCTATGTTAACACAAGAATTTGCAGCTAGAAGAGGCCTGCCTCTCCATAAGCAACTAAATAACCTCTAATAGGATAAACAAAGGATTTCATCTATCATCTCAAAGTTCTTGCTTAGTCTCATCATATAGAAAAACATAGACATTCTATAGCTCCATGGCGCTGTGGAATTGTCTATATAGCATGGTCTGCCATTTTACTACCTAAAATGCTACCAAATATGTTAAGCAGTGTAATGATGGTGCTATGAATTCTATAGGTTGTTACCAAATCCATTTTCATTTTGGATGCTACCAAATCTGTCAACGTTGAAGTGATGTAGCTGCAAATTATGATGGCGCTACCAAATTTCATGTAGACACATAGGGAGGTGCTACCAAATTGCATGTAGACACACAGGCGGGTGCTACCAAAATTTTGATAGACACCAAATTGTGCAAAGTTATTTTGCAAGGATAATTCTACCAGTTTTGAGTGACTAACGTAAAACTTGGATTATGAATAGATTAGAAGGTATTTTTAAAAACTGGAGGAGGTTTTTGTTCATCACATACCAAATAACAAAAACCTCTCTCATTTTTTCAAAATGTTTTATGGTTTGATATATATTAAACATATAAGTGGCACTACTGAATGTGCAGAACTATTTTACAACGACGCTATGTAATTTCCTGTAGCGGTCACGGTTTGGATATTTGCCTGGTTGGGATGTTTCCACATGTCAAGGAGGATTCAAATGGATTCTCAAGGATCATTTAGGTGTCAAGTGACACCTACACCTAAGTTTTAGATCCATCAAAGGCCTCATGCAATGAGGTGGAAACAATTTATTAATGACTTTCAACAAGTTCTTGAAAATTAGCAGTTTGTTGGATTTTTGTCTCTTTGATTGTTGCCACCTATCTCCAAGGCTTAGAATCCAATGGAAAATATGGGATTACACCTCCTAAGGTTATTTGGATGATATTTTCTATTTAAGGAAGGGGAGATCTCTTGGAGAAGGGTGATTCATGATCCAAGAGAAGCTAGAGAGAGTAGGAGAAGACAATTTTCCCATGTGTGTTCATTTGTAAGCCTGTGGGCATTTTATGATTGTAAGAATTACTGCTATTGGAGACTCGTGAGAGATGTGATTTCAGATTTTAATTCTTTTGTTTATATTTCTTCTTATTTGAATATATTTCAGATTTGAGGATCAAAGGATGCCAACGATTTATGGATCCCTAAGTAACAGAGGATCTACTGTATTTTTACCACCAGTCATTTTTATATTCAAGTATTTGTTGATTCATTAAATTGAGAGGATATTTGTTTAGTGAACATTGTATCTTATGTTTTCCTTCTTCATTCTTCCACCTATCAACATATAATACTTTTTCTGTTGAGTAGCTTCAGTGCCTTCGATGAGTAGAATGTTTGTCACTCCATTGCCCATTGGTGTAGCCTACTGATCTTCAATTTGTTTCCCTCTCCCTTTCTTTCTCCATCTTGTTGATCCACCTATTCAAAACCAAAATTATATATTACATTGTGATGGGTGCTGAGGTTACACTTTAGCAATCAAAGTGTGACTTTCAGTGCTAACAACCGGGTCCTCCTATTTTGTTCTCATTTCATAAGAGATAAGTATCCCATGTAGCTCATCCATGCTCAAGGTGTTTATATCTTCTCTTTCTTCTAGAGATGAAATATTTGGTTCATATCTCATAGGTAGAGACCTCAACACTTTTTGAACAATGATTATTTCCTTCATCTTTTCTCCCAAATCTTTAATGGCATTGAATGTCTCATCAACTCCTATAAATTAGTAGGCAATGTTTTAATATTCATTCATCTTCAATTGTTCGAACTTGGCTCTAAATTTTTCATATCCTAAATTCATTGGAAGATATATTAGTGCCTTTTGAACAATCATAAATTCATCAACTTCTTCTCCCAATCCTCTAATTTCATTCATTGTTTCATCAACTCGTAAGAACTAAGCTACAATATTCTCGTCTTCCTTCATCTTTAGTTGTTCAAATTGACCTCTCTAAGTTTGAATATGTTTTTCCTTGACTTTTACTTCTCCTTCATAAACATTTTGAAGTTTGTCCCAAATTTCCTTTGCAAAGTTGAAATGCATAACTTTGACATATACCAAATCACTAAGACCATTTATAAGTCCATTTTTGGATTTTGAATTATTTAGACTGAGTTTCCTTCCATTTTCATTTGTTGGTGGAATTGTTGGTTCTTTATATCCATCTACAACTAATTTCCAAACCTCAAGTCCTTGTGCTTGTACATATGTTTTCATCCTTCTGCTTCAGAATGCATAGTTTTTTCCATAAAACTATGGTATTTGATTTTCATACATATTTTTTCTCTCCATGATCTAACTTTCAGTGGTTAAACTGATTTCCAAAAGAACTTGCTCTGAAACCAATTGTTGTATTACTAAGAGGGGGGTAAATCGGTAATATAGATTTTTGATCCTTTTAACCACAATTTGTAATTGTTATTTATATTTATGATCAATATACCATTATCATTCAAAAATTGTAGAGTAAATAAACCATGAACAATGAACAATCATACACATACACAATACACCGATATTTTTACGTCGAAACTCAATGCGGGAGAAAACCAATTTTTTTTTTCTTATATGTCTTTAAGAATTACATTCAATGGAAGCGCCAAATTCATTTGTTATTCAGATGCAAATGGAAGGAGGCTCCAAAGCCCTATATTTTCAAGCTACAACCTGAGGGAAGCTCCAACCTGAGGGAATCTCAAACTCCCTAATTCTCTAGATACCACTAGAAGGAGGATACAACCCCCTATGTTCTCCGAATACAAATAGAAGGTGGCTAAAACCACTTATCCTTGCCCCGCCCCGTTGCCCTAAAATGTAAGTGTCAAACGATGAAACCATTGTCCAATAGTCACTGTGAGCTATACCACTATAAAAATATACCAACCTATACCAAAAACCTGTAAAAAACCTATTCCATTGACCTGTAACCAACATGTACATGTAATCAGTCTGTACCAACAAAACTCAATAGGTACGCGACCTATATATGTTTCATCTCATGTATGTACGCGTCGTGTCTATACTATAGTCTACGTATGTACACAACCTATGTACACCTTCAGTAAGCTAGGTTTTTTACCTTTTATGAAATTTTAAACACTTTGCTAACTCTGTCACATCAACCTACAACATGTCATTATGTATTATTTGTAGTTGTGCCCTGTTCATACATCATCTTATACATTCCTTAACCAAATGAATATATGTCTCTCTTGTCATGTGCCAAACATGTGTGTACAATCATGAACAAGTGTAATAATCATCACATGGACTAGACATCAAACCATTACTTATATGCAACCCCACACCATACAAACAACTTCACAACCACTTCACAGCCAAAACCCTCAACCATGTACCAAGAAATATAACTATGTCTCAACACTTGAACCAACAAGATGAACGAATAAATAATACCAACATACTAGTGTTGTATTTATGTATATCTAACTCACACAATAAGTTCCATACATCCAACACCCTCTCTAGGGAATAACCCCAAACTCCCATAACCATATCTCATGGAGACAAAAATATCCAACTACACATAAGAATATGATGTACCTTTTGAATCTGTAGATATATCTATTGTACTTGATCACTATAGACCTTCTTGGTAGCTTTATTTCAGACTCTGAGATCCCGACACTCTTAGGAACTAAATATTTCATGGTTTTTCCCACATGTAGACACCCTGTTATAATGACATCCCAAGTACATACATTCCCTTCTTCACTGTAGTCTGTGTACACCTCAAAAACTAGGGTTTTTTTAGTATTTTTGCAATTCTGACACTTTCATCGTCAACCCTTCGTGCTACCTTAGGCTTGCGTAGATTCAGATGTATCAATGAGTACCTACAATAAACCTTACACAATAATAGATATTCAATGTGCTCAATAAGTGCTAATAGGAGAGCCTTTCTCTCTTATTTATACTTCCATGTAGCTTCCTCAAAGGGTTACATTCTAACCAACATATCCTAACTTTCTTCTTTTTAGGGTTAACCCACTTCTAACCACTTGTCCACTTATAATCATTTTATACATAAATAGTAAACTCTCCACTTATAGTTGCAACTAATTTAATTTTAATTATTTTCTTATTGCAACAACTTAACCCATGATTAACTCCTCACCCATTATGACTAGTCAACTTGTTCTAGGAGTTTCTAGAATAGTTTGAATTCTTTGACCTTCTAGTGCTTCTAGATAACTCATGAAGGTTCTCCAACCTCATAAGGCCATAACTTGCTAACTGTGAGGAGTTATTTGACATTTCACATATCACCGGAAATGGAATGACATGTGCTATCCATATAGAATATAATTACCTGCAAATATACTAATATTTGATGCAGGAGCATCGTAAGCAACAAGCGAGCGTGAAGACGGAAGACAACTAGAAAGAACCGATTCACATTTTATGAAATGTTTTGAAGCATTAATGTAATAGTTAAGAGGAAGCACACTTAGATATTGTAAACAGATCTTGAGCGGTTTCTCTCATCTGTAGTAGGTGAAGGCATTTATACATAATTAATGTAAGTAGGTATATTTAAATGCAGATTAGATAGTTTAGAGCGTAGGAGGGAAAACCAATTATAGACACCCTCATCTTGTATCATTTGTAACATTAACATTATCAATTGAAGAGAGCATAGAGGAGAAGAAGTAGAGAGTTGTGTAGAAGAACCCATGTACAAAAGTTCTGAGATTTATATATGAAGCTTTGATTCAGACTCATGGTGTTCAAATACTTTCCATGTATACATGTTGAATGTTATGCTCATGGTTGTTTTTACTCTTTATGTTGTACATTTGCTTTTATGCTATGTATGTATGATTTCATGTTGGGTATTTGAAGTCTAAGAGAGTAAGGAAATGCATTTCAATTGTTTCTCTTCTTGATTCAAAGTTCCTGCAAGGAGTGCAGTGGAGCATCTGCAAGGATTGCATTGATGGTTTCAGAGTTCATATCTGAAAGCTTAGGAGGGATATTGTTGTTCTCATTTCCTTCTCAAGTGCAAGTCAGGCACAGAATCCATGCAAGGTGTGCGTAGGCTGGTTGAAAGTTCAGAACTTTTCAACCAAGGAGAGGGTTGAAGACTATTGTCGCAAGGAGTTGCACAGAGTCAAAGGATTCAAATACTTAGACGTATTTGAAGAGTGCCACAAGGAGCGCATGCAGAAATCTCATAGGAGATTTGATTTAGTGAAAGGAAGCTCAGGAGAATTAGCATCTTCAAGGTGTAAAGAGTATAAGAGGGGTTTTGGTCATCGTGTAGAGGCCAATTCATAGTGAGGAGAATTACTGAGGTGACTCAGAGTAGAAGTTCTTTGAGGAAAATTTTGGATGGTCAAAATTCTTCGAGGAGAATCCCGAAACAGCAGGGATCGTTGGATCTGTGGAAGATGTGAGAGGGATAAGGGTCAGAACAGAGCCATCCTTTGGATAGCCTAGGTTAGTGTCAACCGTTGTTCAATATTTTTGGGGCTGTCAGATCATTTTAGAGTTTGGAATTCGGAAGTTTGAGTACCTGAACATAGAAAGGATTCTCATCAGTGTAGAGTGGAGAAGTGGAAGGTCGGAGTTCAAGATTTTGAAAGTCGAGAGAGAGAGAGAGATCGAGACACAGTAGGGGAGAAAACTCGAAATGAAGAGGAGGTGACATGGGGAAGGACATGAGACTTCCCGTCGAGTTTGTGAAACAACGAGGTGACGTACTATTTCAGAATTTCAGGATTTTAGGAGTCGAGGAGTAGAGTTGCACAACATCGCAACTCTCAAATCTGCGAAAGCCAAAAAGCCAAAATCGACATTAGGAAGGGTCATGTGTTTAATTATTTCGGGTTTCAGAGGTCAAAGAGGTAAGACGCTTGACCTAGGGATTCACGAAATCATGAAATCCAATATCCCGAAATAAAGGAGGAATTCCCTCAAGGTGTTGTTATGGGTAGATTTCCTAAAAGGGAAATAAAAGAGCCAATCGATCTCTCAAGGGATGAAAAGAAAAGCTCCTATGCGGATCCTGACCTGTAGGTCTGGGGAGGGGTCTACGTCAGTTGTGGTATCAGAGAATAGAAAAAATTATTTGCTTTCTGTAGCAAGGAAAAAAGGAATTCTACAGCTATGCCACCGAGAAGAAGAGATAGGCAAACACCCGATCCACCAGAGGAAAGGGAAATGCCAAGAAGAAGGGGTAGGCAATTACTTGAGCCTTCAGGGGCAAGAGAGATGCGTGAACTATGTGCCAGGCTTGATGCCATGGAAATAGTGCAGAGGCATGCAGTTGGTGCTGGAGATATCAGTGAGTCTGAAAGTGAAGATGAAGCTGGACATGGAGGAGAAGAAGTTGCAGTAGAGGATGCTGCAAATGAATGCCTACTCAGGGCTGTTGCAAGGATGAGTGCCAAGGAAAAAATGGACATTCCAGTATATGAGGGAAACCTAGATGTTGAAGAGATTCTAGACTATATTAGAGCTCTGGACACATATTTTGACTATGAAGATGTCAAGGAAGACAAAAAGGTCAAACATGTTGTCACAAGACTTAAAGGACATGCAACATTGTGGTGGGATGAACTACAAGCTAACAAACACTACAAAGGTAAGAAAAAAATCAAGAGTTGGGATAGAATGGTCGCAAAGATGAAGGCGAGATTCATTGCCAGGGATTACCAAATTACTCTGTTTCGAAGAATGCAGAATTTGAGACAGAAGCTGATGTTAGTGAAGGAGTACACTGAAGAGTTCTACAAGCTAAACATCAGGGAAAGTCATCGCGAAAGTGATGATGAAAAGGTTGCCAGGTATATGAATGGTTTGAGATACGACATTCAGGATGAGATGAGCATGATGACCATCCGAATGGTGGAAGATGCTTATCAGATGGCTCTGAAGGCTGAAGAGAAGTTGAGCCAAAATCAAGGTCAGAGAAGCCAAGGTGGAAGCCGAGATAGAGGCAAGGAAGTTGCCCAAGACAAGACTCAGAAGCTTAAAGAAGAGGGAAGGAAACCTCAACATCAAACTGAGAGGGGAGGAATCTCACAGAGAGGTCAGTATGTCGATAGGAACACTTTTCCTCACACCAGAGGAAGAGGAAGAGGCCAAGGTGGAGAAATAAAATGATTTACCTGTGGAAAGAATGGACACAAATCCTATGAATATCCAGACAATAAGAAAGAAGGTGGTGAAACTCACATCGCCAAAGCACAAGGATGGAATGTTGAGGCAGAAGATACTGAAGGCGGGAGATCATTGATGATGAGGAAAGTTCTCTTAACGCTAGAGAAGGAAGTAGAAAATCTAGTCCAAAGGAACAGACTTTTTCGAACTGCTTACAAGACCAAAGGCAAGGTATGCAAGGTCATCGTGGACAGTGGTAGCATAGACAATGTCGTTTCTACAAAGATGGTAGAAAAGTTGGAGCTGGAGACTATTGAACATCCAATCCCATACAGAGTTTCATGGCTACAAAAAGGACATCAGGTAAATGTCACTAAACAATGTTTAGTTGAATTTAAAATAGGGGGATATAACGATAAGATATTGTGTGATGTCATTCCCATGGATGTTTGTCATCTATTACTAGGTAGACCGTGGCAATATGACAGGAATTTGATTCACGATGGGAGAAAGAACACATACACCCTAGAGAAGAATGGAAGAACTCACATGTTGTTGCCAATCAAGGATAAAGAATTCACAACAGAGGTAAGAAACACAGTACTTCTCATGAGTGGGAAGGAACTTCTTAAGAAGGTTAAGAAGAAGGAAGATACAAAATTCATTGTGGTCAGAAAGCCTAGAATTGTTTTAACCAGTACAAGAGTGCATGATTTACCAGAGGAAATATAACAACTACTGGAAGAATTTGTTGATATAGTAGTGGATGAACTACCTCGTTCGTTGCCACCTATCAAGAGTATAAGTTATCACATCGATCTTATTCCTAGAGCTAGTTTACCAAACAAAGAATCATACAGATTGATGCCGTAGGAGAATGAAGAGGTCAAAAGACAAGTCCAAGACTTAATGAACAAGGGATTGGTTAGAGAAAGATTGAGTCCATGTGTTGTTCCAACAGTGATCAGTCCAAAGAAAGATGGAGGCTGGAGGATGTGTACAAACTCAAGGGAAATTAACAAAATTACCATCAGGTATAGATTTCCATTGCCAAGGATGGATGATTTGATGGATTGTTTGAGTGGAGATTTTTTTTTTCGAAGATTGATTTGAAAAGTGGATATCATCAGATTTGTATGAGAGAAGGTGATGAATGGAAGACAACCTTCAAGACTAACGAAGGGTTGTATGGATGGCTTGTTATGTCGTTTGGCTTAACAAACGCACCAAGTACCTTCATGAGATTGATGAATGAAGTCCTGAAGGATTTCATCGGAAAATTTGTCATTGTGTATCTTGATGACATACTGATTTTTAGTAAAACTTAGGCAGGACATCTAAACCATTTGGCTACAATGATGAAGAGGCTACAACAAGAGAAGTTTCTGATAAATATGAAGAAATACTCATTCATGAAGATAGAGCTCATTTATTTGGGTTTTGTTATTTCTGCAGATAAGTTGAAAATGGATCCAGATAAAGTGGAGGTGATTAAGAATTGGCCACCACCAAAGAGTATCTTTGAAGTAAGAAACTTTCATGGATTGGCTAGTTTCTACAGAAAATTTATCAGAAATTTCAGTGGAATTAGTGCACCGATGATGGACACGGTGAAGAAAAGACATAGATCTTTTCACTGGACAGAAGAAGCAGAGATAAGTTTCAATTTGTTGAAAGGGAAGATTACTGAACAACCAATTTTGGTGTTGCCATATTTCAACAAGACATTTCAAGTCAAATGTGATGCAAGTGGATTTGCAATTGGAGCGGTCTTAAGCCAAGACGATAGACCAATCGCATACTTCAGTGAGAAACTGAATGAAGCGAAAGTGAAGTACTCCACGTATGATAAGGAATTTTATGCGGTCATACAGGCGCTGAAGAAGTGGAGGCACTATTTGGTTCCTAAAGAATTTGTTTTGTACAGTGATAATCATGCCTTACAATTTGTAAATCAACAGGAAAAGCTGAACCAAAGACATGTTAAATGGGTTGAATACATGCAGAATTTTACTTTTGTAATTAGACATATTTCTGGAACTGCTAACAAAGTTGTTGATGCTTTGAGCAGGAAATGTTTGTTGATGCAACAATTTAGAGTCAAAACTTTAGGTTTTGATAACCTCAGGGACATGTACAGAAATGATCCAGATTTCGAAGAGGCGTATGAGGCATCTAAGAATCCAGTTCTCAGAGATAGAAGTCAATGGACTGAATATATGATCTAGGATATATTATTATTCAGAGGCAATCAACTGTGTATTCCAAAATGCTCCATGAGGGAGAATCTACTGAAAGAAAAACACAGTGGAGGATTAGCCGGACATTTCGGTCATGATAAGACGTTCTCGAAGTTGAATGGCTCATATTTTTGGCCAAGGATGACAGCAGATGTCAAAAGGGAAGGAAACAAAACACAAGATTATATTAGCCGTTACCCATACCAGAGAGGTCGTGGGATGCAGTAAGCATGGATTTTGTGCTGGGATTGCCAAGAACGCAAAGAGGGTTTGATTCGATCTTTGTGGTAGTGGAAAGATTTTCGAAAATGGCACACTTTATACCATGTTAGAAAACTAGTGATGCAGCTCACATTGCGAACCTGTTTTTCAAAGAAGTTGTCAGACTTCACGACTTACCTAGGAGTATAGTTTCGGATCGAGAAACCAAGTTCGTCGGACATTTCTGGAGGACTTTATGGAAGAAGTTGGAGATGATTTTTTCATTTAGCTCAACATATCATCCTCAGATGGATGGGAAAACAGAAGTTGTAAACAAAAGTTTGGGAGATCTACTAAAGAGCTTAGTGACTAAACACCACAGTCAGTGGGATCACATTCTGCCATAGGCGGAATTTTCTTACAATGATTCGATCAATAGAAGCATGGGGCAGAGTCCATTTCAGATTGTTTATGGAATGCAACCCAGGGGAGTTTCTGAATTGAAATATTTAGAATAGGATGAAACTAGAAGTGCTAGCATAGAAGATTTTGCAGAGGCAATGAAGGAACTTCACAACCAAGTGAAGGAGTGATTACAAAATTCAAGCTAGGAGTATAAGCACGGAGCAGATCAACACAGGTGACGACTTCAGTTCGAAGCTAGTGCTTTGATTCTTGCACACCTGAGAAAGGAAAGGTTCCCAAAGGGAACATATAACAAACTAAAAATGAAGGAGATTGGACCATGCAAGATCATAAGGAAATTTGGGGAAAATGCATATGAGATTGAATTACCAGATGGGATCGAAATTTCACCAATATTCAACATCTTAGATTTGTACCCTTACAAAGATGAAGAAGTAGGAGCAGACAGTGAACAGACAGAGGTTCAGTGGGCTAAACAATTGCCTGTAGTTGAAAAGCCACAGATGGAGAGTATACTAAACAAGAGGGTCAGTAAGAGGACCAGAAGAAAAGAGTATCTTGAATACTTGATCAAATGGAAGGGACATCTAGTTGAAGATGCCAGCTGGGAGAATGAAGCAGATATTCAGAGGCATGGACAGACAGTGCAAGAGCTCATCAATAGGAGTCCATGAAAAATTTTCAAGCAAGGGAGTATGATGCAGGAGCATCGTAAGCAACAAGCAAGCATGAAGACGAAAGACAGCTAGAAATCACCAGTGCACATTTTTTCAAATGTTTTGAAACATTAATGTAATAGTTAAGAGGAATCACACTTAGATATTGTAAACAGATCTTTAGCAGTTTCTCTCATCTGTAGTAGGTGAAGGCATTTATACATAATTAATGTAAGTAGGTAAATTTAAATGTAGATTAGACAGTTTAGAGTGTAGGAGGGAAAATTGATTATAGACACCCTCATCTTGTATAATTTGTAACATTAACATTATCAATTGAAGAGAGCATAGAGGAGAAGAAGCAGAGAGCTGTGTAGAAGAACCCATGTATAGAAGTTCTGAGATTTATATAAGCTTTGATTCAGACTCATGGTGTTCAAATACTTTCTATGTATACATGTAGAATGTTATGCTCATGGTTGCTTTTACTCTTTCTGTTGTACATTTGCTTTAATGCTATGTATGTATGATTTTATGTTGGGTATTTGAAGTCTGAGAGAGTAAGGAAATGAGTCTCACTTGTTTCTCTTCTTGAGTCAAAGTTCTTCCAAGGAGTGCAGTGGAGTGTCCGCAAGGAGTGCGTTGACGGGTTCAGAGTTCATCTCTGAAAGCTTAGGAGGGATACCGTTGTTCTCATTTCTGCTCAAGTGCAAGTCAGGCACACAAGTCGTGCAAGGTGTGTGCAGTCTGGTTGAAATTTCAAAACTTGTCAACCAAGGAGAGGGTTGAAGATTGCTATCGCAAGGAGTTGCACAGAGTCAAAGGATTCAAATACTTAAACATATTTGAAGAGTGCCGCAAGGAGTATGTGCAGAACTCTCATAGGATATTTGAGTTAGTGAAAGGAAGCTCAGGAGAATTAACATCTTCAAGGTGTGAAAAGTAGAAGAGGGTTTTTGGTCATCATGCAGAGGCCAAGTCATAGTGAGGAGGATTACTGAGGTGACTCAGAGCATAAGTTCTTTGAGGAAAAGTTTGGATGGTGAAAATTCTTCGAGGAGAATCCCAAAACAGCGAGGATCATTGGATCTGTGGAAGCTATGAGAGGGATAATGGTCAGGATAGAGCCATCCTTTGGATAGCCTAGGTTAGCGTCAAATGTTGATCAAGATTTTCGGGGCCATCAGATCATTTTGGAGTTTGGACTTAAGAAGTCTGAGTTGCAAGTTTGGGTCTTGACACATCAAGTACCTGAAGTCCGAAAAGATTCTCATCAATGTAGATCGGAGAAGTGGAAGGTCGGAGTTTGGGATTTCAAAAGTATTGAGAGAGAGAGAGAGAGACACAGCACGGGATAAAACCTGAAATGAAGAGGAGGTGACACGTGGAAGGACAGGAGACTTCCTGTCGGGTTTGTAAAACAACGAGGTGATGTACTATTTTAGAATTTCAGGATTTCAGGAGTCTAGGTGTAGAGTTGCACAACATCGCAACTCCTGAATCTTTGAAAGCTAAAAAGATGAAATTGACATCAAGAAGGGTCAAGTGTTTAAGTATTTCAGGTTTCAGAGGTCGAAGAGGTAAGGCACTCGACCTAGGGATTCACAAAATTGAAAAATCCGATATCCCGAAATAAAGTAGGAATTCCCTCAAGGTGTTGTTGTGGGTAGATTTCCCAAAAGGGAAATAAAAGAGCCATTCGAGCTCTCAGGGGCCAAAAAGAAAAGATCTTGTGCGGATCCCGACTTGTGGGTCTGGGGAGGGGTCTGCATCAATATTGATACCATTATACATCAAACAATATTAAATCCCTTAACCATACTATTAGAGCTACCAGAATTTTCTACTGGACTTTGTTTAAGGGTTGACATCAATGACAACCAACCCAATTAATCAACAATTTAAAACACTACACACATGCAGTCCACCACAAGTTAATAAGTTCAAACACACTTACTAGAATTTCAAGCACAATTAGGGACAAGTAACCAAACAAGTTGTCACACATATTCAAGCAATCAAATCACATCGACATGAACAAATAAATATTGTAATGAAAGGATAATTGGACTTGACCTAGACTCAAAACATCATCAAAATCTAAGATCAATTCAACCTTGAAATCAACATTCATTGTAAACTTGCAAATAGTGTTTTTTGTAAGTAATCAATCTCAACTATAAGTTGAAATATTTTTTTTGTAATTTTCAAATCAAATCTAAGTTGAATTACATTGCAATTTTTGGGTGCATTCCCAATTGAACCCAACACCCATTTGAGTCATTGCAAGTAAAAATTTGACAAGTTTGAGTGATTAAAAATCAAACCATTGTAATACTTTGGGGTGCATTTTTGGTAGTATCCAACACCCTCAACTTCTTGGAAGTAGAGTTCAAGTGAGCATGTTCAAGTGACTAAGTTACAAGAAGACATCATTCAATGTTTTCTAATGGAGTGAAGTCTCGAATTATTAGAGTTTTTGAGCACTCTAATAAACATCTCTAAAGACAATAATATCATACTTCATAAAGATACTCTTCAATATGTTCTAACTTATTTTCAAGTGACGCAAGCCAAATTAGAACTACATTAAACTCAAACTCAACTTCTTGAAGATGAACTTCAAAGTAAGAATATCTAGTTTTCTGAACTAGTCCTTGTTAAAAAAATATATATATTTGAGCACAATAATGAAGACGATGATCATTTAAATCAATGGTGCACTCAATAGAAACTCATTAGGAAAACTCCATATATATATGAAGATCAAGTGATTCATGAACCTACATTTCAAGGGTTTTCTTTTGAGTTCAGTGAAGAAAACCTTTCAATTTAAATTCAACAACATGTCTTAAATAAAATTTCACATATTTCAAAGCAACAAGTTCAAAATAATATTTTCAATCCCATCATCAAACCTTGGGAGAAAATAAACTACAACAAGTATACAACATGACCTGGAAATGACAAGTCAATAACCTTTCATATTCTCAATTGTTCTACTTCAATCTAGTTCCAAAGGTTTTTATTCCTACAAGAAGATTTGATTTCACTTGTTCTAGTTCAACATCAACATGTGAAATTCCAACATTGTGATCGAGTTTATCATATGGAAGATAAGTAATGTTATGATCCCTATCCTAGTCAACATTGTGGCAAGAAGAATCATCCATGAGACAAAATTTTGACAAGAAACAAAATTGCTAAATTAAAGATTCAATATGAGTGGATCGATCCTTGGTAGAGGTCATCAATAACAAATAAATTATTATAGTCTCATTGAATAATTCAATCTCGAGTAAAGACAAATCTTGCAGGTGACAGTGAAAATCTCTTGGACCTTAAGGGGAAGATTTCAAAAATCAAGTGAATATGGTTCGTGAAACCACTTTTGGTCTCTCCTTTTAGCTGAAAAAGGGGGGAATTGATTATGGAATCAAATATGTTTGTGTCAGACTAAACGTTTTGATAACAAATATCCTAGATGGGAATCAAATATTCCAGATGAGCATCAAATTTTCTAGATGAGAAATTGTAGTCTATATATGGTAGACTTTGGAAAAAATATGGTTCATTGAAAAGAAATTGAATCATACATGATTGGGATGTTGAATTTCGAGGGAAATGATGTTGAAATTTTTCTCACCCATATGGTCATTTGACCTAACAACGGACAGTTGGATAGTTCTCCATTGTAGGTTGGAATTTGATTGAGTTGTTCAACATTTTCAATATGTGTCAATCTTGTAGCTGATTCACTTCTCTTGGTTTTCTCTCATCATATTGGAGTTCAAATTAGTGAAAAAATTAATTGTATTATGGCTCACTTGATTTGATAGTGGTAGTTTCAATAGTTTTCAACATCCATAATTGGAAGATTTTCAGGAAGTTATTCATTGAGGCTCAACTTAGGAGTTTCAACATGAAGAATTGGATATAATATTGGTTTATGATGCATTTTTGGTATTATTGTTAAGAATTGTGATTAAAGGGGTGAATGCTAGCATCCTAATCATATACAATCATTAATTCCTAGTATACCACCTTTGAGTATTTCACATTTAAGGATTTATCTCTTATCCTAAGTGTGTTTCTAGATTCCTACTTTTCCTCCTCCTATCTTATCTCCTGATGAGGTATTGATGTGAGAGAAATTGATGTGGTTTCATTATTATATTATATACATGTATCATTAAAATGAAAGAGATGATAATATGGATTAAGGATTTTTCCACCAAATTTATTATCATCTTGAGTGTTATATTTCTTTAGTTGGGGTCTCTCATTGGATGTTTCGTTGTCGGTGCTCTACACAACCCAATGCATTGCAAAATAAAATTTTGGTTATCCAATAACATTGTATCATTGTTTTATTCCTATTAACACATCACACTACTTAATTTTCAATAAAACAATTTAACATAGTATTTCCTTTAGGTGCATCAAACACACTAGTGTTGTAAAGAGCACAACATGAGGTCGAATATTTCATAATTTTAATATCTTGGTTCCTTTTACAACATGCATTGGTAAAATACATGGAGGTGGGACAAGAAACGTGGTGCACAACTGCATGACAGTAAAAACACCACATGGAAGTATTGTTTATCTGATATAGAGTACCATTTGCAGTGTGTAGTTATTATTTTAGGTGCAATTATTACTTTTCTTCATTTTGTTGTAAACAAAAATTAATTTTAGTTTTTCTTAAATACCACTTATTTATATATGTGTATTTTTTATAATCTCAATTCATTTTATCTATATATGTGGAGAAAAATATTTGTATGTGAATCAGAGACGATGCCGATGAGAGGAGGAAAAGGAACAACAAAAACTTGAAAAGTAAGCAATTGTACATGAGTAGGAGGCTAGAGACAAGGAGAGGGAGTTGTTCATTCACCTTATTTCATATCAGGCATGTTCCCTTTTGATGGATGTTGGCATCCTCATGTTTATGATGTGGGTACATCCCTTAGGGGGAACTCTTCATTGTTACAATAGTTTATCCATATTTGAGATCATGGTCAACATGCATTTAGGGTCGGTATCAAAATATGGTATCAACCCATGGAGGAGGATGTTTATTTCATCACTGGATTGTCTATGAGGGGTGAATTTTGACCCTAGTTCCCTAATCTATGGCTTGGCATTTCAAGAGAGACCCAGATGACATATGTGGAAAGATATGTTAGTTCAAATGTTCTTTCCCCTTCGAGATCCCAAGCTCATGGAGGTCATATGTAGATGAGTTCATTCCATGGAGAGGAGGTTGGGTTCCTATGTCTTATTATATCAACACTGTCACACTCTATATCTGATGGGAAGTGCATTAGTTTCCCTTTGATGTATTATGCACATAGTTTAGTGAAAGTCCCCAATTGATTAGGTGGTCGCATTTTTTTTTTGTGACAATTTTTTTTTTATTGGATCATTGTTGCACCATTTTAAATGGGAGATTATTATCATTCTTCTCACATTTATTTACATTTTTTTTGAGAGGGTTCATCCCACTCGACCAGGAGTACCTCACTTTCCTACTAGGCCTATGTTTGATGTGTGTATGGGCATGTGGAAGCAGATGTTGATGTGATTTTTTGGCTACAAAGGAAAATATTTTCTCAATATTGTATAGTATCCATATGTCAGGATGGACTGGAGAGGATTTCCAAACCTATTATTTATAGTAATAGAGCCCCTAGATGAGGGAGGCAATATTATTTTTATGATTTGATAAATCTAGTTGCATATTTTATGTCTTATTTAATGCACATGTAATTTATTATAACATTTTGTTTCAATTGTTTTATTATCTATTATCTATTATTTTGCATATATTGGCACATATGTTGGGGATTATCCTCTCCAAAACGATAAGAATATGGAGGAGGCATAGGACCAACCTATAGTACATAGACCCTGCATGCCATGTAGGATGGATTGGAGAGTTCATATAGAGGTGGCAGATCACATATGTGGTGTTATGATTAGTCACTGAGTGGTACTTGCATTGGTTAGTGACATATTACGAGTATTAGATATGTCTACGATATGGATGATTCTACCCCGTGATATGACATTATTGATGTGTCATATTTTCATTTCCATTAACTTCATTGAGAGGTTGAGGCATCCTACTCATGATTCTAATCTATTTGGCTCATCACCAGACCAATCCACATCATATACTCCACCACATGGTCCTCATCCTCCTCCACATGTGTCTACTCCATCCATTGATCCTCTTGTTTCCCCTATGTTGACAATAAAAATCGCAATGAGGATTTCGCCCGCAAAGTATTGCTAAAAGTATATTATTATAATCTAATGATATATATAATACTAGTAGTTGCGACCCCCTTGTAGATTGGAGGATCAAATGAGGTTCTTATTTGATATTTATGTTGTTGTTCGACATTTCTTACAGGGATTTACATGATTGATGATGAAATATTGTTTTTATTTCCGACATAATGGCAAATGGATGAGGCATGTTATGTGTTGGTATTGTTGCTCTAAAATCTAAATTCGATGTCATGATGAATTATGTTAATGGTTATTTCAAAGCTATTGGCGCCATGATTTACTACAAGTTACACCTCCATAAGACACATGTTAGTCATAACAAGAGATAAAAGAAATATGAAGAAAATCCACAAGAAGAAACTAAACTATGCTATACTATGTTACATTATGTGAATTTGAAATTTAAAAGGGTTGATGTTAGTCCTAACTACAAATGTTAGTGGCTATACGATGTTATTGAGTTATATGAAGGTGCACTTGATATACATTATGGTATGTTTTGGCAATGGTTAATGTGATATCGGGTGGCGCATTTGGAAAGCAATGGATGTTAGTTTCGATGCAATGGATTAATAGAATGGGTTAATATTGGCTAGCTAGTGTGTACTACGTAATTGAGTGAGGAGAGGATGGAAGCGACGTACATTTACTGCACATCACTCCATACTTCCCCACCAGCTATCACCCTAGCTTGGTTATTGTTCATTTGAATTTCGTTGTGGTTAAGCTCCAATATTCAGGCGAGGAAGGAAAGGCTCGAACATGCTCATATTTTTAAGGCCATTTGGTTACAGGTATGTTTTTTTTCACCATCCATGAACTCATTCTATTTATGAAATAAATATTGGCTTGGTGATGTATTGGTTTGTGTTTTTCTAGAGGCTGACAACTGTGTAAACTCTGGGGTTTCTCTATAATGGTTGTTTGTGTGTTATTTGTTGCAAATGGAAAATTGGATGGTTGAAGTCACAATTTCATTGACTATTCTGTGTAAAGGAAGATGATGTATCTCTATTGTCTCTATGGGTTTTTGTTGGAGGGTTTCATTCGATTTGGACATTTTGTTTGTCTTCTCATAGTATTGTAACCATACCTGGTCGTATTTGGTGTTATGGAGTTGATCTATTTGATTTGAACCACTTTGGGTCACTACATATCGTTTTCCACTTGGCCATGGGCGCGTTTTATGTTATTGGTCTTCCCAGTTGGTTATGGTGGTGTTGGAAGCTCCACATTTTTTTTTCACCTTTTATATCAACAAAGAAAAATCCTTGTAGCTACCTATGCTTTGTTGCAATTATTGTTGTTTGAAGGTGAATTTTTGGCTATAAGAGGATTGTGTCGATTGTTTTTTTTCTTTTCATTTTCATGCTTCATTCATGACTGAAAGCATGAATGAAGCATTACTATCGTAATGAGAAATGTATCTAAGGTTTATGTCTCAAGAAGGGTTGATGTTCTCACAAGTCTTTTAATGACTATTGATTTCTTTGAAGTCTATCATATATTAATAAAACTTTTGTTTCTCATTTGATTATGAGATATACATTGAGTTTTGATAATACACCAAGAATTTATTGCAACTAGACTATGTTTACATTTCGTTATGATTCTTGGTAGATATTTTCTTGTCATTATTCTTTGGTTTGTAAAACATCTCTTCTCCTAACCTTAGAAAATCAACTCCACCCTTTACACAATGATGAAATTTGAATCCACCCGGTCGTACCTTGTACTTTGTTGGAGGTGGTAGTCTGAAATCAACAGATCCATCATTTCAAGTTAAGTCTTGGGCTTCATTCTGTACTCTTGGAAATTCACTACACAAAACTTCTAATTTTTGTATGAAACCCCTCATTCCTTCATTTAATCGCGTGAGGGTAATAGTGGGTTTTATTCCTTTGGTTTTTTCCCTAGTTCCTTCTGTTTTATGAAACCCTTCATGCTTACAGTGATTTTTTCTTCCTTTGTGACTTCTTGTTTGAAACCATATGGCCCTTGTCATCCGTGTTGAACTAAATGGCTCCCAAACCTTGCTTTTGTATGACTATGCGAGTGAAGACCTTAGGAGTTAGGGTCGGCTTGATTTTCTCAAAAAAATCCAAGGTTACAACTTGCAAGAAACCCAGGAGTTCTCTCTCTCTTTAGATGGATGTCAAGCCAAAGTGGGTGACGTTCAAATCGAAATCACCGAGGAATTTTTGAGCCAGGAAACATGTCTTCCCCTTAGCGGGAAAAAGTGGTTTAAGTATTCCATGTTAGAGGAGGTGTCGTGGAGTTTGTTATTTACCTCTCAGAAAATCCAGTGTTGTGACAAAGGTATGCCTATATCTCTGTTAAAGACTAGGTGGCACGATTTATTGGCAGTTTTAAGGAAGTTTGTTACATGTGAAGGTCTCTTCGGCCTGATTTTTATTTACCACATAAGACTGTTAATGAATTTCCTCGGTTTCCAGTTGAACATACCATTCTACTTATTGAGAAGTTTATATAAAATGGCCAAGAGGTATAAAAGGCAGTGTTTGAATTCCAGTTTATTCCACCATGGGTTAATCAGGATGTTGTTAGTCCATCATTTAAAATTACAGGGCAATGATAGGGATACTTTCCTATCTCGCAATGTATTTGTTACATCCAACCCTGTAATGGTTCATGTGGTTGATAAGGCTATGCTAGAAAAAAACCCTATCCCTTCCGTTGATAGACCAGTTTTCTTATCCAAAAAACCCTTTGATAGGGCCACGCTCGATGAGCCTATGTTAGAGCAACAAGATGTTGACCCTAAGATATTTGAATCTCCTGAGCGTGAGAAGGATGTTCGCCCTAATATCGTGGCAAAGGACGCCAATGAATTTTCACACAAACTGTCGAGAAAGAATCCAGACTTAGGTTTTAATAACAAAAGAGCTGGGAGATTGATCTCAAGGAGTTTAAGGAATAAAAAAAAATCTCATGTGAGCTCGATCAAAGCGATCGAGATCCATGAGAAATTTGATTCTGAGATAGAAAATTTCTTGGAGGAGGAAGATCCAACTTACCATAAATCGATTACGAGTCAGACCTACGATTTTGTAGATAATCTGCCACCATGCCTAAAACATAACAAAAAATTCCCAGGGATCAAACTCAGTCAAAAACCCACGGTGGACAGTGGAAGCATTATGATGCACAGTCATATGTTTCCCCAACGAACTGTTCCAGATCCATAGTGTGAGGGGTGTTTTCTTTGGATGGAAAAGTATTACACAGAGGTCCCCTTCCTTCAAGCAAAGATCAAGACTCTTACAGCTCAGATCGACTCATTAACAAGTGAAAAACAGAGAATCAAGATCAGTGCACAAAGGAAAGGAAAATGCTTGAAAAGAACTGGAAATGTCATAATAAAAAAATGATGAGTGTGTCAAAGTAGTGATTAACTCTAAGGTTTTATGAGTCGAATTTAGCATTCAGTTGAAAGTTAAAGATTTGTTGTGTTTTTATTGATTTTTTTTTATTAATATAGATTGAATTAGTTTTTTGTTGTTAAAAATAAGACTAGCTACAAAATCAGTAGATGATGTAGCCAGTGTATTCTCATTCAAAATTTTGGAAAATATTCGTTAAATTAATATCTAAATTTCTTTATTTCATTTTTCCTTTCAGGATATCGTGCAGTTTGTGGTAATCTCATGAGATGGAGCATTTTTGGGGTTATTAGCCATTTCCTTGGCTCATTTTGTAAATAGAAACAAACCTTTTATAATTTTGAGAGATACTGTTTGATATTGAGTGGTTTTATCACCCTCTATTTTTGTAATTAGTAAATCATCCTGGGATTTGATCCTATCTTAGAAGATAAGATGTTTAGTTTTCTTGAACTCTTTAAATACTTCATATTTTTGTAATGAAGACATCTTGTCCTGGGGCTGAATATGGATGATTAATTCACAAACTTGAATGGAACAACAATTTGCATTTCGACTTTAGCTTCCTGTAGATGGTGTTTTCATTTATAAGTTTGTTTGTCCTAATAAACTAATAGCTTTATGATAGCTTTAGAATTCAAAATCTATTATGCTTTTTTGGGATAATTCTTATTACATATCGTCCATATTTGATGCTTCAGATATTAAACAGAGTGATCATTTGTTCAACTCAAATGACATGATTTCTCTTTAATTTTTAGTTGAATGGTTAATTGCAACGTTCTTACAATCAGATTTATCTCAATGTAATTGCTTGAAATCATAAGATCACATCAACCATTTGTGTCATTAATTTTTTTATTAAAATTCAACCACCAACACATTTTTTTTCATTTATTCAAAACAATTTTAAGGTTCATTGCAGGTTTCCCTCTTGGACAAGCTGGTTGGATGTTCACTAATCGTACAGATGTTTGGATGCATATCGATTAACTCACTAACAAGTTAGCTCATTTATGTTTTTTTGTCATTTATTCATCACTGAAACTTGAATATATGGTCTGGCTTTTGACTATCCACATATTTTTGTTTCATAGTCTTTTACATTAATTTAGATTTATAAAGGAAAAACTAAAACTATTTTTTATGTGCTTTCTTTATCTACTTCTTCAAAGCAGTCATTTTTCACATTGAGTTTTGTAAGTTTATATTAAAATTTACAGTGTGTATATCATGTACATAAAAAGGATAAGTAGATCTGCTATTTAAATATACCTACAATAGTTACACCATACGCATGTACATACATATATAGTAATTAGAAATTAGTTAGTTATTTCATTTCTTTTTTTTTTATTTGTGTTTCTTTAGGACTCTTAGATTGGCTAACAGAGCCATTAAACTCGTCAGAATGAGTTACACCAAATGGATTGGGTTATTTAGACAACCCCGAACTGGACTTGTTCTTCTAATTGACGGATGGTCAATTTCGCCCATCACTAGGTGGCTATTATGACAAGAGGCTTGCCTTCGGGTGGGTTGTTATTACCTGAGCTCTGGATTTCTATCAACATTTTTCAAATTTTTGGGGAAAACCACGAGGGTTATGTCCTGTGTGTTCGGTGTTTACTGGCCAGTAAGGAACCTCTTCTCCTCTTTTCATAGTCTCTCCTGCTTGAGGTTGAATTGTCACTCTATCATACGAGTTAGGGGTTATAATTCTTGTATGTCCACCATGTTCTCTCGAAGGGTTATCACCTATTGTTGGTATGGTCAACTCCATTCTCCCTCTGTTGGTTATGTTGATGGGTCCTAAATCCCTTTAACTCAACAGTAGGAACCAAACCCACCACAGAGGCCCAATTAGACTCTGCAGTGTTTAATGGTGGAATGGTTCTCCAAATCTTGTGATCCAACCAATTAATCGATGAGATTTACGTTTTCTTATGAAGGCATCTCCTTCAGTTGAGAGGTTCTCTTTTTATATTTTCTCGTAGGTGGGACCGATGTAATATGAAAATCTGGTATAAACCAACTAGGTAACAAAGTGGGAATAGGTTTAATTACTGGAGAAGAGGTTGAGCTTGGGATAACCCTTTACTCTAGCATGCACGCGATGATCGTCTACCACAGGCCTAGTACTAATATGTTAACCATGTGAGTATTCCAATTACTGACTGAGATACAAATTATCAAAAGAAACCATGCATGTGATAAACGATGTCAAGTAAAATAATTCACTCAACTCTAATCATCAATCACATAATAACATAAAGATTTATTTTCATCATTTAAAGAAAGAACTATAAAAAAATGCATCAGATAACTTATCAATAGATTTAGTAGCTCTTACTTGTTAAAACATCTATTCATGAGACACAATAAGAAATAGTTCTTCTCCACATCCAATCATACATGCATTTGATGAAAACATAAACTTGTCTCTGGTCCAAAAGGACTTCTCAATTAAAGGCAACTTTGAAATAGTTCTGAACAAAATGAAAAATGAGAGTTTCTTGCAACAACCATTGACCCTCAACTAATCAGTCGATGCTCCTATTTATAACATAAAATTAACTAAAAATAATAACTAATATGTAGTTAAGAAAAACAAAATTCACCACATGGCGTTCTCTCCTATGAATTTTCTAAGAGTCATCTCAAGATATCACTTAAGAGGTTGACTCGTCTCGTACTCCGACCACGTGATGAACATATCCTCACAGGTGTTGGCATATGGGAATCTATATTTTTCCATCGAGGTCGAATGAATCTCTCTTATCTCTACCGCATGTGGTGTGTACTTGACTATACTAGCACTTAGATTTTGCAGCATAGCCCGAGATTTGATCGGGTGCTCCATAAGCTGTCGCACTTGTCCTGCCGCCATGTCTATAACCTTTGCTATTTCTTCGGCCCATGATGAGTCTTGTTCAGCGTGAGTCTTGAATATTTCACGCAATTCGACAAAGTCGTCAAGTGTGCCAAACTCGGGGAGGCCGATATCCCTAATTCCCTTGTTGATTTTGACCCAATTTTTCTCTCCCTTGGCCCATTTTTATCGAATCTCCCGATGAGGTTCTTGAGCCATTTTTTCCCAATACTCGGTCAATTTCCTTATGTGATCGAGGCTACTCTATTTTAACACCAGAATGTCTTGTTCTTCTATATCTCAACCCAGTAATTGGGAGATTGTTGGATCATGTTTCATTGATGCAAATGGTTTGATTGATTGATGTCATATATTGATGTCAAGTAATTGATTGGTTGATGATTGATGAACAATGTATATGTATTTTCCTTGATGAGAATGATAGATGTAAAAGTGGAAACCAATTGATAAAGATGGATCATTGATATGATGCATAGATGAATATGAATCAATGAGTTGTCATTGATCCATGATGATGCATAGTTTGCTTGATGAAAAGATGACTCATTATTGTCTTATCATGATTGATAAGGTGCACAAATGGATGAAATCCAAAGTGGTCCCCTTATGGTGAAAGCCCTCATGGGAAGATGCTTTGCGGATTGAGTTATCCTAGAAGAATGGTTGGAGGACACATGCTTGTATGTGGAATAATGAGATGAAGATCAATGAAGTTGTTGGTGAAACTAGCCTAGATGGATAGTTCTTGTCATGCCATTTTCGGTGGTATGTGGAATGTCACATAACTCGTCACAGTTTGAGAGTTATGGCCTTATAAAGTTGGAGGACCCCCATATGAAGGCTTGAAGCCCCCAAGGTCAAAGAAGTCAAAGTGACCTAAAAGAATAAATGATTAATTAAATGATNGGTTAACCCTAAAATAAGGAAAATAGGTTAAGTAACCTAGAAATGGGTTAAGTAACCTAAAAATGGGTTAAGTGACCTAGAGGATGAAAGTCGACAAAGTTTTATGGTGTGCCAAACTCGGGGAGGCCGATATCCCTTATTTCCTTATTGATTTAAACCTAGATTTTCTCGCACTTGGCCCATTTTTCTTGAATCTCCCTATGAGGTTCCTTAGCCATTTTTTCCCAATACTCATTCGATTTACTTATGAGATCGAGTATTCTCTCTTTTAACCACACCAATGTATTCTAGCCTCTCCACGATTTGTTGTGCTTTTTCGTACCACCGCTCCATATCTTTTCACATCACAAGTGCCATGAGGGTGTATTCATAGAGCTTGGCTATCCTTATAGTGAATAGGTGTCGCTCCTATGTAAACTTGTTGTAGGCCTCCTGGAATTCACTCTTGAGCAACACCACGACCTACGTGGTGTCCTGATAGTATTTCATCAAGTAGCACAAATGTTCCAATTCCTTCAAGGAAACAACTAACTCCTCCTCATCTCTTTTATCTCTGTCTAGGGTGGCATTTGTGATTTCCATCCCTGCGCTGATGATTTTGGATGTATTAGCATGCTTTGTGTTGATCAAATGTTCCTCCGTAGTGATGAGGATGGAGCGATCTAGAGTGATCCTCCTCCTTTTGGTGGTTCTCTGGACGACAGCCTTCCTTTTCTTATTATAAGCTATGGCATGTATGTCGGATACTTCATCCACGGGTTCAGGGATTTTATGATATCCCCAAGTGAGTGTATTCCCCAAACTCCCGATGGTATATACCTGTTCAAGACTCGGCACTTGAACTTCATCCTAATATTCTGAAGGCCCGAATTTTGTATGTCTCTCATCGGGGGTTTGAGTATTGATAGAAATAGAGGCGTCGGGGGTAGGCTCAGTACTTACTTGATCATCGATCATTGAGATGCCAATTTTCTACTTTGGATCTCCTTCCTTTAGTTCGTGCGACCCTAGATCATACTTCAGACTGTGTGTTTGGGTTTCTGGTGCATTGGACAGCTCAATGTCTAGGACACTCTTGGCTTCTTGTTCTTTCTGTGGAACCTATTGAATTTGGGTGTTGGGAGTTGGGGAAGATGTCTTCCCTAGTCCCTTTTATTCTTCAATATGTACAAGGGTCATAAGAGATACTTATGGGCTCTCATCATCATCATAGATATTTATCAGCTCACTTAAGGGGTTTGATGTAGTAGTCCTCCCCTATGCTACAACTGTCATTGGCTGAGACAAACATCTGTCAGTGATCCAGTCAGTGGTGTTGTGAATTCAGGGTCGTCCAACCCAGTAATTTCATCAAGGTATATTAATTCAAGGTCGCTTGGTCCCGTATGGCTTTCATATGAGTTGTCGGTAGGGATCCTTGTCATATTCATGATGTTTGGGTCATCTTGCAGCTAATAAAGTATCCGTTGCACATGTTTTGACATGAGTACCACCCTCTCCCACACGTCCTGAGCCTTAGAGGGACTTCTATATTGCATTGGGGTTACTCGGGGAATCTCTGTTGTTTCGGTCGCTACCTGGGGGGCTTCTGCTATTTCAGTCACTATCATTTCTTCCCTGGCCCTGAGGGGCCCTTGAGTCGATTGTTATAGGATTGTTGTGTTAGGGGGAAACCTCCTTATGCCCACATAAATGTTCAATTACAATATGATTCAAAATGAAAATGTCTCCTTGGTATATATAGGAGACTAGGAGGTATAATTACAACTAATGGCCTAAAGATGACATA
>JASDQU010500913.1:34375-48509 GCA_032191745.1 Picea mariana | reverse complement strand
TGACGCAATTATTAACAACATTAATCCCCCACATGAATATGCAGTGAACACATCACTCCATTAGCATTGGAAAGGGCATTTCAAGGACACCATTTGGTACTTGCTCCATGTGCACATTAAAACTTACTCTAGGTGATGAAGATTACAATTTGCAGTCTATTAGTTGTTTCGGGAAAATGATAAATCCACTTAAGAGAATTAGGTGCACAGTTGGTCTGGTCTTGGCAGTGGCCAATTACCTGGTAAGTGCTCTCTCCATCTTTGGATTTCTTGTCGGCTCAATCTAGAATTTAATGGTTAACATTCTCCATTGGGAAATTAATTTGGTGGCCAACTTGGAGGCTAAGGATAATGATTCAGTGTGGGTTCCCTTCACCTATGCAATTTTGTTTCATTTCTCCTTTGGTTTGGTTCTCCTTATGCTTTGGGTCTTCTATGGATTTGTTCAATTAGGAATCTATGGTGATTTTAGTCTAGGCTTTGGGTTTCTTTTCAGAATGTTGGTTTGTTTCCAATGCAATTTGACGAGTTGGAGTTTCAATTGCAGGGATGTGGAATTATCTTTTAATTGGGAATTCTGTGTGGGTAAATATCCTCCTCGACTCATGAATCCTATGTTTAGTTTCTTACTTTGTTTCACTTTTTTTTTGGTGATGTTGTCCAGGTTGTTTATTCTTGGTTTGGTATTCGCTGGAGCCTACAACACAAGTTGTGTGTTTCATTTAGTCTTTGAGACTCATAGAGTGTGCAAGGCATTCCAATTGTCTAGGGGTTTTGGTTTTGGCTCGTACATTCTTGATCTAGTTGAGTTAGCATAGAGCACAAAAATGGACATCAGGGATATCCAGGAACTTAGGAGAGGCTTGCGAAGGCACGAAGAGACCATTCATGCCAATAAAAGCACACTGCTCTTTGTGTCAACAAAGATACAAGAAATCGAACATCATTTACTACCTCACATCATGCCAACATTATGAGTCATTTGGTCCATCAGAATAGAGAATTGACATACTTGAGGTTGAAAACAACATGTTTCACAATTTGGCTATGAATCTTCGAAGATAATTCTTGTCAGCAACATCTAATAATAGGGCATCATATATCTCTGTTCAAGCTAAAGGAAAAAAGGATTAAACAATTCACCAATTAAAGGAGCCGATGGACACAGAACAACCGAATTCACCACCCTCATATGTCAACTAGGAAGAAGGCAACAACAATCAAGCTTTTCGTTAAATTATCCATTCTCTTATGTTTTTCATAATCATTAGACTATTAAGATTTTTTATTAAACATGTAAAAATCAAGAACACTTGGAATATATGTCATGTAATTGGTTGTGAAACCCTTCATGTAACAAGAGAGATTTGGTTATTTTGTCTTTTTGAAACACTTGACAAATCCATGTACATGCTACTAGCTAGTCTATTGTACCGTTTTTATAATATGATATTTCTATCCTAGTTATATATATGTGTGCTTTTCGTTAAATTATCCATTCTCTTATGTTTTTCATAATCATTAGACTATTAAGATTTTTTATTAAACATGTAACAAGCAAGAACACTTGGAATATATGTCATGTAATTGGTTGTGAAACCCTTCCTGTAACAAGAGAGATTTGGTTATTTTGTCTTTTTTAAACACTTGACAAATCCATGTACATGCTACTAGCTAGTCTACAACCCTTTTTATAATATGATATTTCTATCCTAGTTATATATATATGTGTGTTGGGAGTTATAATTGAACTGATTAATTGATAAAAAATAATAAGATGTTTAATTACATATTATTTAATTTATATTTATTATGTTCAACAAATATTGATTAATTTAATATTATATTTTATTATATTTAAAAACAAATATTTTATTATGTTCAAAAATAAAAAGTATTGATCAGTTTAATATTATATTTTATTTCATTAATATATATATCCTCCTAGTATTTCTCATTTTGAGGATGGTATATAGGGTAAACCTAGGAATCGTCACAACACCGATTAACAACAGGGTTTGAAGCCATTACAATAATATACTTATTAAGAGATCAACATGTTACTTACGGTAATTGAACTTGGGTGGGGAGGATAACAATCATTCTCAACTGGTGCAGGGGGGGGGGTATTTACGATCCCAGAGGTCATATTGTTGCTCATTTTGCTTGGGGTCTAGGTATTGTATCCAACAATATTGCTGAGGCCTACACCCTTTGGAAGGGTATTAATAGGGTATTAATATCGCTCGGGATCAAAGGATCAAGAGGATCATCATTTTTGGCGATTCTTTGATCATGATAAGGACCCTTGTTAAAGGGCAAGTGGTGGGGAACAATGTGCTAGCAAGTGTTGTTGCCCAAATCTTAACTCTCCTCAAGGAATTTGAAGAGTATAGGCTCATTCATATCAAAATAGAATTAAACCCCTTGGTGGATCGCTACGCCAAATTTGGAGTAGGGTTAAATGAGGGCATACTCATAGTAAATAGAGTTCACTCCTCTCACTCCATTCCATAACATGGCTTGTTCATTAAAGCAACRAAACRGGTGGMAGGACAAGTGGTTTAAATTTCAAGCACTTGGGCCAGTTTTGTATATGATATGCCTCGAGTATAGAGGGTGCAATCAATTCAGTYTGTGCAAAWTTAAATTSCCTCGGGGGATGGCTGTAGATGGGGTTATAGATGGYCCTCRAGAATGGATTGGTGGGATTGAGTTCTAGGAAGGCRGTGACAAGGTTGGTCTATGGTGTAGAGAGTGTGGTGGTCTTTAGCAGAGGGGTTTCYTGGTTTCTTGTTCAATGMCGAAAGTCTCTTTTCTTTGGACCAGGTTTCCCCTGGTCTCCAGGTTCATTTTCTACAAGATTTTCTCTATAAACTCTTTGGGTTTTGTTCAAGTTATTTTCGTTGGMATTTCTTCTGGTYCTATGGTATTYRAMAATGTGTCTATTTCAGAGGATTGGTATGGTTATGGTGGGAATATATCTATTGTCTCTGGATCTCTCTTGGATAGAGAGTTTGTTCATGATTTTGAAGAACCCGCTCCTTCATTTCTCTCTGTTCCAACTAATACGTGTGGTGGAAATTACTGTGTAGGAATTTTAGAAGTTTATTCAATCATAGACACAGAGCCCAACTGGAACGACATAAAATGCATCCATAGGTGTCATGAGGAATTGATAGCACCCAATAGTGACCTCCTTCAACAGGTCTTGGTTAAGCTTGGGACTTTGGAGCAAGCTGTTGCTAATCTTGAAGCTAAGTGTCAACAAGTCTTGAGGTTGTTGGTCCTGCTCCAATTTGCTCAATCTTCCTCCTTCAACCAAATTTCTGCTGTTTCTCATCATGGACTCTCAGAGGTAGATCAAGATGGCTGTGATATTGTGCCAATGGAAGTGGAAAGGAGCTCACCATCCTGTGATGAAGTTCATGAGCCACTTGATAACGAGTCAGTTTATATTTGATGTTCTTCAAATTCATTGTAATTTTAGTATATTATGCTAAAGTAGTTTGTAGTCACGCAGTTTGGAAGTCTTTTAGGAAGCTGTTAATATGTTATTCCTTGCCGGTTGTAGCTGACTCTTTAGGCCTTGTGCCAAATTTTTGTACAAAAATTTTGATAGTGTTGTTTGCCTTGGCACAACCTCTTTTATAATACAATTTCAGTTATAGTTAAAAAAAACAATCATTCCTCCCAACCACCCAAGCTAAACCCAATTGACAAATAGATAATTAATTTATATGTAAAAATTGTATAGTTTTATATTTTATAAGGACTCAATTTTAAATATATATAAATAAATTGTATTATGTATAAATAGATTATATTATATATAAATAGTTCATAAACACAATTAGTTACATATATAAAATTACAACTTAAAGTTCAATCTATCACCATAATTTATTATTATTATTTATCATTTAGTTTATTTTTGTTTATTTATAGTTGATTCTCATTACAACATTCAACATGTCACTTTGGGGAATTGAAACTGGGTGGGGAGGATAACAACATTTTTCCCAACCACCCAAGCTAAACCCAATCGATATTCAATTTATACTTATCAAGAAACTAAGTGGTGAGGATAACAACATTCCTCCCAAGCACCCAAAATAAACCCAATTAACATTCAATTTATACTTATTATGTTCAAATAACATTGATTAGTTTAGGATGGATATATATATATATATATATATATATATATATATATATATATATGGTTCACGACACTGGATATCTGTGCTCGCGAGAGAACATAGGGAGGATGAGTATTTTCAGAATATTCGGGGCTCAACAACAAGAGCATCTTATAAACCCATTTAAGGCCACAACATGTCACTCACAAGGAATTAACTTGGGTGGAGAGGGTAACAATCATTCCTCCAACCGCCCAAGCTACATCCAATGGACCAAGATATAAGGACACGACACTGGATATATGTGCTCGCGAGAGAACATAGGGAGGATGAGTATTTTCAGAATATTCGGGGCTCAACAACAAGAGCATCTTATAAACCCATTTAAGGCCACAACATGTCACTCACAAGGAATTAAACTTGGGTGGAGAGGGTAACAATCATTCCTCCAACCGCCCAAGCTACATCCAATGGACCAAGATATATATATATATATATATATAATTTCACATTATATATTATAAGGACTAATTAATTAATAAATAGTTTAGTTTATAAATAAGACTATTTCATAAATAAATAATTATTTATATATAAAGATTGTATAGTTTTCCTCTTGATAAGGTGATACAGGAGCTAAAAAATGATTTATCCATTACAATTGATGGAATAACTCTGTCACACCATTTGATCTAGATGGATGTCGGTGGCGTCCCACCTATTCCAACTGGTTCATTTTGGCAGTTTTCCAGTTTGACAATTTTTTCTTGGTTTTTGGGTCCTTGACTTCCGAGGTCGTTTTGAGGCCCTAAACAACGTTTTTAGGGCTCGCCACAGTCAAATAATAAATAGAGATAGCATCTGACGACAACATGTGTTGTCCTCGGATAGACCTTTCCAATGGGCTATCGTGCTCATAAAACAAAGATTGTATGCAAAAGTTACGACCCCGAGAAGTTGATGTACTAGCTTACCCCAATGGGGCCCACATGACTTTTGGCGCTTCATCTCCAAGGGTTAGGCTTTTGGATGTCTAGGGTTTTGGCATTCATGCTTATTGTAAAAAGGCCTTCAAAGCCTCATTGTAATCATCTTCTTGCGAATGAGCACAACCGTCACATCTCTTCTTAGAGATAAGCCACCACCATTCTAGCAAGCTTGTTTTCCGCTGCATTTTACAGTTTCAACTTATTTCCTTATTGAATAGAAAACTAGTTTTACTGTATCTCTGTTATTTTGTGTTAAGCATATTTTAATAATTTTTATTCATTTCGTTCTGCTCATAAAATCCGGATTAGTGGTATCAGAGAAGTCTGCTCCTTGTCGTCTTAATGCATGTCCCCAACGAGGTCAGGGTACAAAGAATTGGTTCTCGATCTTGTTTCTCTTGAGGACAAAATATCTCGCACGCCCAAGCGATCTTTCATGGCAGGAGAAAAGAAAGATGATGGGACATGATATCCTTTCAAAATGTTGCTTGAGGAAGCCCTCACGCAACAAAGGAACGAGATGATGGATAGTTTCACACAAATCCTTCGACGACTACCAACAGGGGATGCATATTCCTCAAGTGGAGGCGCCGCCCCCTTCAAGGTACAAATCAACTTCGATATTCCTATATTTGAAGGTCATATAGACGCAGATGTTGTAGACAAGTGGTTGAATCTACTAGAAGGGTATTTTTCTATCCATAACTTTTTAAATAGAGAAAATATTACTTTTGCGCTCCTCAAAGTCGTTTCCCATGTCAAAGATCGGTGGGAAAATTTATGTGAGCAAAAGGAAATAGAGGAACTCTCATTATTTACAGTCGTGGCCACCTGGGAATCCTTCAGGGATACTATTAAGAAACAATACTACCCTGTTAGAAGTTATGACGACTTGTATACCAAATGGACCACACTGTGGCAAGAGAGAGACCAAGCGGTGCCAGAGTTCACAAATATCTTCCATACCTTGCGCACCAAGCTGGGTATCAAAGATTCAGTGCGCCATTTGGTGCTCAAGTATCGCGGTGCTCTGCATAGATACATCCAAATTGAAATGGAATTTATGGACATCTTGTCCTTGGGCGCAACCTATCGATATGCCGTCAAAATCGAGCAGAAGCTAAAAAAAAAGATGCGGCAATTTGGGCCTAGGAACCCCTCACAACAAAATCCAGGAAAGGGAGGCCCCAACCCACAAAACAAAGGACAAAACAAATATGGATAGTATCAGGACAACCATTCCAAGCCATAAGCAAAGAAGGACACCAGAAAGACAAAGAAAGATATCGGGAAGTGGTGTGATTTCCATAAGAGCCCTTGGCATAACACTGTTGATTGCCACTCAAAGAAGTCCCTGGTGGCCGAAGTGAAAGCCTTTGAATCAGATGCGAGTTCTGACTCTGAGTCAGAACCAGAAAGGGGAAGACAAATCATTGACACGGAACCCAGTGCCACCGTTTCTACCACCAATCTCCATCCTGGTGAGCCAGATGAGATAGAAGAAGGCAAGCGCCTTTTCCATTCAAAGATGTGGGTAAAAGGCACCCCGCTACACTTCATCATTGATAACGGTAGCCAGAAGAACCTCATATCAACAGAGGTCGTCAAGCGACTGGCCCTGTCGACAATGCCACACTTGCAATCCTACACCATTGGATGGCTCCGCTAAGGAAGCGATCTCCGCTTCAGCCAATAGTGCCGACTGTCGTACGACATCAAGCCCTTCAAAGACGAGGTATTGTGTGATGTTGCCCCTCTCGAAGTTTGTAATGTTCTTTTGGGCCAACCTTATTTATGGAAACATCATGCTGTATATGAGTCTAGGCCTCGTAGTGTTATTATCACTTTCAACAGGATACCCAAGGCAGTCCCACCTAGTGCTATTTCCTTGATATCTCCCAAGTAATGTAGGAAGGCCATTTCTTAGACCAAGAAATTTTTCTTCTTTGTGATTCGCTCTCAGAGTGAGCGAAAGATCGTAGCCACATCTAGGGCCTCCGTGACCGATCTCTCCACACAAAAAAAGCAAGTGGATAAGGTCGTGGAAGAATACTAAGATATCTTCTCCTCTCCTACCGAGGTACCTCTGCACTGCCAGGTTAAGCATCCCATCGATTTGACCCCAGGCGCATCGCTACCCAATGGGCCAGTCTACCACCACTCTCTGTTAGAAAACGAGGATATCAAGAGGCAGATCCAAGAACTGCTCCACAAGGGGCACATCCATCCCAACTCATCGCTTTGTGGGAGCCCAATCGTGCTGGTGCAGAAGAAAGATGGGACCTGGCGACTCTGCATTGATTACCGAGCCCTGAACAAAATCACAGTTCAGAACCGATACTCGATTCCTCGAATCAACGAGCCCCTTGATCAACTCACGGGGGCCAAATACTTTAGTATGATTGATCTGAAGTCTAGTTACCACCAGGTCCCAATAGAACAGACAGATGTATGGAAGATTGCCTTCAAGTCAAAAGAAGGTCTTTTTGAATGGCTGGTCATGCCATTTGGTTTGACAAATGATCCAACAACTTTTATGAGGATGATGGATGTTATCCTGCAACCTTTCACCAATACTTTTGTAGTGGTGTATCTGGATGACATCCTCATTTACAACAAGACTTGGGCGGAACACTTGCAACATATTCAGCAGGTTCTGCACACCTTGCGACAACACAAACTATATGCAAACTTGGAAAAATGCTCCTTCGGCATGGACATGGTCAATTGCTTAGGCTATATCGTTGATCAACATGGTGTGCATGTGGATCCATCCAAGATCCAGGTCATCCGTGATTGGCCAACCCTAATCACACTCATTGAGCTTCAGATCTTCTTGGGCCTCGCCAATTTCTATCGCAGGTTCTTGTTGGGATTCTCTCATATCGCATGGGCCCTCAGCCAAGTAACTAGGGGTGGCGGTAAGGCCAAATTTTTGTGGGGACTGTCCCAACAACAAGCCTTTGATGACTTGAAGAAACGCTTGTGCTCATCCCCAGTACTTTCATTAATGGACTTGCAACATCCATTTGAGATCGAGACAGATGCTTCAGACTATGCCGTGGGCACCATTCTCACTCAACACGGCCACCCCGTGGCATATCATAGTGAAACACTATCAGATGTTGTCCGTAAGTACCCTACTTACGACAAATAAATGTAATCCATTGTGAAAGCCTGCCTCCAGTGGAGACATTACATTCTTTGGAAAGAGATATTCATCCACACTGATCACAAGCCACTACAGTTGATACAGACCCAAGGCAAATTGCAGAATGACCGCCATCAGAAGTGGTCCACATACTTACAATAGTTCCACCTAAATATAAAGTATAAAATAGGAAGTACCAACCAAGTTGCTGATTGCCTTAGTCGACCTCCAATCGCGACACTCACCATGGTGCTAGACTCTTGCGACCACGAGACCTCTGGATGGCCCCACCTCTATGAGACAGATCCTGACTTCTCCACCACCTACCAAATGTTGGACGCAAACTCAGCGGTCGCTAATTTCTATCTTCAAGATGAGTTGTTGTGTTGTCTAGGCCATCTTTGCGTTCCATCAAGCGAGAACGTGAAACTGATTTGGGAAGCTCACTACAATCGGGTAGCAAGACACTTTGGTGTTGAAAAGACAATGGCAGTGTTGCAAAAACATTTCTAGTGGCCGAAACTTTGATAGGATGTCGACAAGTATATCAGGTCCTGCACTGCCTGCATTATTACCAAACCGACCACTAAGAAACAGAGCTTGTAAACCCCTCTTCCTATTCCTAAAAGACCGTGGGAATCCATCTCACTGGACTACATGTCGGGCCTCTTGTCCACCAAGAGGGGAAATGCCTGTGTTTTTGTGGTTGTTGATCGCTTTTCCAAGATGGCGATTCCGACCGCCTTCAAGAAGAGCATCACAACAGAGGCCACTGCCAAGCTCTTCTTTGAACGAGTATGGGTACATTTTGGGATCTCACAAACCATTGTCTCAGATCGGGACAATCGGTTCCTCAACACATTTTGGTCGAGCCTCTAGTCATTGTTGGATACCAAGCTCAACAAATCCACTGCCTTCCACCCACAGACAGATGGCCAAACTGAGGTCATCAATTAGATGATCATACATATCCTGCGCATGTACAATTCCAATCACCCTCACACATGGGATGAGAGTCTTCCTTATGTCTAGCATAGCTACAATTGAGCCCTACATAGCTCAACTGGCCACAACCCCTTTTAGGTGGGGTTGGGATTCCAACCATTGGGCCCCATGGATGTTGCACTACCCCTGGCAACCACCTCGACCGACTTGTCCCATGCTCCACTAGAATCTGACAAAGCCACCCGTTTCATTGAGTGGATCTAGCACATCCGTCAACAGGTTCGGGATATTTTATAGAAGTCCAATGCCAAGTACAAGCAACGCCATGATCAACACCGGGTGCCACATAAGTTTCAGGTGGGTGACAAAGTTTGGTTGCACTTGTAGAAAGAACGCCTGACAAGACCCCATCAGAGGCTTTTCCCGCTCCATTATGGGTCGTACACCATCACCAAGTTTGTGGGTGACAATGCTTTTGAGCTCAACATTCCCCCTTTCCTTGGCCTGCACCTAGTATTCAACGTGGCTCTCCTTCAACCATATTTCCCACCATTATTGGACACCTCAGAGATAACAGAGAAGTTGACACCAACAGAGCTCAACCCTGACTGCATGGAACATGCATCCATTGATAATATTGTGGAAACACAAATCAAGGGCATTCGACAGAAAAGGATCCAACTTTATCGAGTTGTCAAAGCAAGGCAGCTCCTGCACCAAGGCAAGTGGCTCACCCGGGGCCAAATTCAACAGAAATTTCCTCATCTGATGGGGGAATTCAACACAATGGAGACCATTGATTCCTAAGGGGGGAGGATTGATCCAAATGGATTTCAGTGGCCTCCCACCTATTCCAACTGGTTCATTTTGGCAGTTTTCCAGTTTAGTAGTTTTTTCCTAGTTTTTGGGTCCCTAACTTCCGGGGCCGTTTTGAGGCCCTAAACAACATTTTTAGGGCTCACCACAATTAGATTGTAGATGGAGTTAGATTTTGACGATGACATGTGTAATCCTCGAATAGACCTTTCCAATGGGCTATCGTGCGCCTAAAATGAAGATCATATGCAAAATTGACGACCCTGAGAAGTTGATGTACTAGCTTACCCCAACGAGGCCCACATGACGTTTGGTGCTTCATCTCTTAGGGTTAGGTTTTTCGATGTCTAGGGTTTTGGAATTCATGCTTATGGTAAAAAGGCCTTCAGAGCCTCATTGTAATCATCTTCTTGCGAATGAGCGCAACCGTCACATCTCTTCTCAAAGATAAGCCACCACCATTCCAACAAGCTTGTTTTCCGCTGCATTTTACAGTTTCAGCTTATTTCCTTATTGAATAGAAAACCAGTTTTACTGTATCTCTGTTGTTTTGTGTTAAGCATCTTTTAATAATCTATATTCATTTCGTTCTTCTCATAAAATCCGGATCACCATTGGATAGGTGGAGGTGCAGACATATGATTACATGGTGTAGGTAGTGAGTATGGAAGTGACGAGGCTAATGAGGTTTCATTTCGCTTTTCCAGACATCTGTTCACCACTCACAATGAGAATTCAATATCTCATATCTAGATCTATGGTTACAATGATGGATTTGCATGGAGTTTTTTTTGAAATGGTAACAAGCGGAGCTATCTTGGCTACTGGAATTCATAGTAGTCCCTTGCAAAAGCATAAAAGGTTAGTGGTGCTAGAGCTCCATCTTTGAGTCTCCTGTTTTCTTTGTGTAATTGGAGGTCTGATAACATCGAAGCCCATATTGTGTGGAAGAATTGGTCTCTCTAAGAATCATTGGGGCAAAAATTTAGGTCTCCAGTGGGTCTAACAGAACAAGGGGATCCATCTTTCTTCGAACATCATAGTTGATAATTGGGGTTTTCAACTAAGTATTGGTGGTGGTGCTTGAGATTGTCACTCGTCTTAGTCCTTCAATTTTTTGTTTCCCAAGGATTGAAAAGGCACCGAGATAGAAATATTATTCATGGAAAAGGATGGAAACTAGTTAGTGAAGGAAGATATTGTAGAAGGGAGTAGGGCTACCAAGAGGGGTAGACCCAAATCCTGTAAAAATCTACCTAAGAAGAGGGAGTTTTAGAGAATGACCAAATCCAAGAAGGAAGCCATAGAGGTGACTAACAATTACCAAAAGAGGTTATTTGAGGAGGTCAAGGAAAAAGTGGAGGAAATAGAAAATAAAGTTAGGGAAAAGAGAAGCGAAACCTCAATTGAGGAAGTTGATGTGGAGTTACATGATTCTCGTGAAGTTGAGGCACAAAACTATTTATGACGGTGTATATATATTGTCATAACACAAGTTTTATTATGCAGACAATAGAGGAGAAGGATATCCAACATAAAGTAATTATGGATAAACATGATTTCCTGGATTAAAAAATATGATGCTTTAATAAAGGATATTTGGGGGTTATAGGCATTGGTTATGGATGAAGTGTTTGCATGTTTTTACAGAAAGAGTGTGCTTGTCATTGATGGAAAGAACAGAAGGGACGACGACAAACAAGAAAATAATAAGCTCAAGAGGAGCAATGAACAATATGTAGAGATCAAAGCTCAGAAAGGAAAGCACAATACAGAAACGTGATCCGGATCAAATCCTTGATCGTGGATCTACTTCGAGAGTCTTCATGACCGTTGGATCACTTTAAGTGGAAGGATAGGATAAGCAGGGAAAAACGGTTGAGAATTCAATTATCTGAATTTTCGTCAGCCGTCAAATTGAATTAATGGAAGGACATGCTAAGCAAGGGCTGAGATCTGAGATCTCGATCACCCCAATTTCCAACAACTGTCCGATCAAATCAAGGTGCGCGAGCCTTAGGGCTTTGCATACCCAAGAGATGGAGCTTGCCAAAGTTTCGAAATGATTTGGGGCCGTCCATCGTCGAGAAGGACAGATGGCATGAGATCTGAAACTTCGAGGAATCTCACTTCGAAAGAATTGGCAACTTGAAAGTTGAATTACCCGAAGCCCGGAGAGCTGAAATAAATCCTCGACCGTCGGATCATTTGAAGTAAATTTCAGCCGTTAGATCATTCTAAAGTGGAAGGACATAATAATTTAGATGAAGGGCACGCTAATCTCAGTTGCTGATAATTGGACACTCAGATCTACGATCGATAGGGCATATCAGATTCCCCGACCTTTCTGCCTTTAACCGTGGGGGGGGGGTGAGTTGGTGGTATTTTCCATGTGGGACCCTCATACGTGTCACCTTCCTGTCAACTCAGACCCCCCTTGCTCATTACCACTTACTGCCTAACCCCCCCTCCGAGTAAACTACCAAACCACTCATACATACCACCTCCGCACTCCGACGTCACACTCCACTACCCGCTACACGTCACACTCCACTACCGCGCTCTGCCTCCACACTCCACTACACTGCCTACACATCTCACCCACATTAGCAAACCACCTCAGCAAGGATATGTGGCAGACCACGTCAGCAGGGACATGTGGAAGACCACGTTAGCAAGGACACGTGGCAGTAATCCGCATACTTCGAGGGTAAGTAAAGTTTGAGACTTGAGATTTAAGAAGTCCAGAGACCCGAAGGGGCTGAGGACCGTCAATCTGTAGGAGGACACACATCATTAGATTGTGGACTCCGGGTGAAACGCTTTGAGAGCAAGTGAGTGTAGAGGAGTTGAATCTCCTGAAGGCCGAAGTTCCGAAGTGAACGAGGACCGTTGATTTGAGGAGGTCACGTGGCAAGAATCTCTGGACTCCACCTAAAAGCGTTCTAGGAGAGCGTGAAGGTTGAGAATTGAAATCGCTGAAGCCTAGAGTAGCGAAGCAGATCTCGATCGTTGATCGATAAAGGGGATCGCAGAACCATTGATCTGGTTGAAAGGTCAAATTCCCGAAGTGAACGAGGACCGTTGATCCAAGAGGGACACATGTCAATGGATTGTCAACTCCGAAAGTTTGGCATATGGGAAAAGTGAGGTTTGAGATTTGAAACTCCCAGAGCCCGGATCACGAAGTAAATCTCAGCCGTTGATTTAGGAAGGGTAGATCTAATCCATAGACTTGAGTGGATAGATCTGAACTGTCATTTCAAGAGCACTGTCAAGATCGTGAGATCGACAGTCCCGTCGTATTGCAGGGCCAAAACATGCTCGTGTCTTAATTTTTCGTGAGAAGGCCACAATCAAAACCATGATATCGCCAAAGGCATACGCGGAGCTTTGTGGTGAATTGTGGGGTGAAAAGCGGATTACCCTCAAACCACCTTTGGCCACACCCACAATTACATGGTCACATGAGATCATCGCCCAAGGTCAGAGCAGCGGAAGATTGAGGATGGAGCTAGCACAATAATCCAACAATGCTGATCTATGTGTATAGTCCAACTACGTNTGAATCATCATTCCCGAGCCGTTGAATCATTGTTCATGAGCGTTGGAATCATGGCTTTTGAGCGTTCTTAGATTCCCAAAATGAGAATTTTGAGATTCCCAACTTGAGCATTGGAGATGGGAGGGTAACGGATGATGAGAGCATGAATAAAAGAAAAATGTCGTGACAGAGAGAGGTTGCCGTTTCTGTGAAAAACAAGTTGAACTATATGTAATGAAGAATACAACATGAACATAGTAAGAAAGTGCAGAGGGGAGGCATAGCACATAGAATGGACATGGCACACAGAGCATAAGCACAAGAAGATGCGAGCAGAAAGACACTGATGTAGGCATAGCATAGCAGTGTAGCAGAACAGTGACGAGACTGGTAAGTCATTGATAAATGCTGTATCACTGTAATAAATTTCAGCAAGCAAAGATTTATATCTCAGGGTGGTAGGGTGGTGCTAGGGAGGACTGTTGTCCTTAGAGTTTCAAGTGGGCTCTTGAACACTGGAAGTTGTAGCTTCCATCTGGTTGCAGCT